>JAPYYQ010003137.1:0-13107 GCA_030522585.1 Anagyrus pseudococci | reverse complement strand
TCGAAATTTGAATTCAGGAGGTGAAAATACATAAAAAAAACTTTGGTGGAGCAGTGGACCTCGATGGCCTACGAAAACCCCCGTGGCGCCCGGACTATTATAAGAAGATAAACTTTTTGTGTTTTTTAAAATTATTCTATACTCTACATAGAAGAGCGAAGTGTAAATCTGAATAAAATTATAATTCAGTATAGATGGATGGGTAGATACAGAAGATTAAATTATAATTAAGTTCTGCATTAGTGCGAAATAAACGATAATTACTACGATGCGTAATAGGCAATAATTTTGTACTATAAATACCACAAATACGTTTGCCGGGGACTCGTGACGATATCCGCTAGTGTCATCGTGGGTGTGTAATGCAATTTAAAGTAATTGCATCGCAAGATGTTAAACCTGTTTGCATTACCGTTCTTTTGTAAACGTTAATGACGTTTTCCTTCAAATTCTGCCGTTAATTAGAAATTGTACAAACTGATTAGTTTTATTGCATGAATTTTTCTAAATAATGTTTATAAATATAACTAACGTACGTTTTATACATCAATTCTTTTCGAAGACAAACAAAACAATCTTTTCTCCATGTTTGCTTGGAATTTGGCGCTTGTAAATAAATTGTAACACAAAAAGAAAACTTGAACGCGAAGTAATATTTCAGAAGTTCCAACTGCGTGAGCACATATTTCAAGGGAGATTCGAGTCTGGCATGGATTTCTCTGGTCTATTCGACCCTTTGGCAAGGGTCATTTCTCGAGGCTGCATTATGTCTCAAAAGGTAGATTTTTTTATTTTGAATAAGAAAAAGAATAGTAAAAAGTAAAGTAACCCTTAACTGAGAAGCCATATGAATTATGCATTTCCGGAATTTTTTATCTAACCCTACTATTTACCGAAATAGAAAATATATCTACAATTTTAGAGTTATCATAAATAAGTATTATTCGAATCCGAACTTTGATTTTTCGTCTCAACTGAAATTTTGAATTTTCGTGAGTTGACATCGCAAGCTATAATCTATTTAATTGAACTAAGTTTCTTGTATTGTTCGTCGTTTGGAATCGGACGCACGACGGTCCGTAGGTCATCAAGCAGATATTCGATCCGTAACGGAATCAGACTCTCGCATTTCCGCCGATCGATATTCAGGGATCAGAGGATCAGATATAAAAACAATCCGTTGAAGTATCGTAGTTTGAGGGATTTGACTGAGATTTTGGTGTAAAATCCAATATAATATAGCATATGTGACGTACAAAATCTTATGTATTTCTTCACAGAAATTCATAACGTTGATAATAATTGCGTAGTCTTAAAGGCTTTATGGCACTACAAGAAAAATATTTATTAATTAAAATAGTTATTCCCTGAGAGCACAATGGTAGAGCTTGTAATTAAATTAATTAATCAAAGTACAGTGTAGACTTCCTTTTGCGTAATACACTTACAAGATTGGTGCCACTTATGTGGCAATTAATCAAGACTAACGCGATCGATTAAATTCTCGTGGACCGTAGCGATCCAGTTGATTTATTTAAAGAATCACCGCCATCAGTTGAAACAATTAGGCCTCCGTTAAATTAAGCGTTTTAATACATCAGCACAGCTGGTCCATATTATCTATGATTGATCGGTTTTGTGTGTCGACCCTTGCGCTCAATTGTGATTAACTAATTTAATTTTCATATCTTATTTTTATAATATCTTATTTTTGTACTGTCTTACTTTAGAATAAAGTCAGAAGTCTTGAGACCCACCTAGACAGATGTTTTTCATATCAGACCTCCCACCCCAGTGGTTTTCAATTATATGCTTTGTACTATTTACCTCATCCTTTTTCGTAATGTATCCAAACAAGATGACATCCTTTAGTTACATACCAATATATCCCCACCATCTCAAGTAACTCCCTTGTAATAATGTCCCTGGCAGGACAGACCAGTCTAGAGTTGTACGGCAAGTGTCTGGTTCAACCATGTTAACCAGCCAAGCTCGACACGGAAACGTACTTGGAGCTTGGATTTGCAGTCAAGCTGTATTGACACGAATTCGGAATTGTCGCTGGTGGGTCAAGCTGACAGACGAGGGTGTTTAGAGCAGCTACGCTCGTCGCACTCGAGCTCGAATTGAAGTATAGCCCAGCCGATTTCTCAACGCCTGATCTTATCTGTGTGTCTCTCTATCTCCCTCTTTCTCAAAGACGGGCCTTTGTCATCGTGGGTTCTTTCGTGTAGGCTTATTGCCGCGAGCTACTGGGGCTTCTTTTCATGTCGCTGTGGTCTTTGTTCCGAGCTATCATGCTCACCGTGTATTTTCGTGAGGAGTTGGCAAGAGGATACGAGGGGCGAGGGGCCAGAGCATCTCGGGCTTGGAATTTTGGTGGCTTTATTACGAGAAGCTTGTGAAGAATTTTTAAGACGTGTCTCTGCATCCGCTCGAGCGCCGCTTTCTTTTTTTCCTATTTTTTTGTTTTTTTATGTATATAAAATTTTTAAGGCGAAAGATCTCTCGTGAAATTGAATACGACAAGAGAACGAGGGAAAGAAGACGCAATCATATTTTCTTTTATTCATTCGACTAAAAATTTTACGAAGCCCTTGAGAGAAAAAGAGAAGAAAAATTTTACGTCGGTATGAAATATCTTGCTTGTCTTTTCTTTTTTTTTATATCGAACTTTATTGAAACTTGAAAAATTTACGTGAGGTGTTTATGTTGCACAAAGGTGAGCAGTGAGGATACGGTAGATGAAAAAACGAGTACAAAGGAAGTGGTTTACATTCTATGGGGTGTAAAAACGAGAATAACCGGTCTACAGGTTCGAAGTTATATTTTCGGGCCTTCAGGGAACGTGATACTTTTAAATTTTGGATCAATCGTTTGCCAGTAAGTTGTGATCTAGTCCGCGAAGACGCGTATCGCAGATGAATATTCGAAAAATGTTATCAAGTTCGTTTGCTTTCAAAAAAATCATGTTTCGTTGAAGTAGTAAATTAGACTTTCTCT
This sequence comes from Anagyrus pseudococci, assembly GCA_030522585.1. NCBI lineage: Eukaryota > Metazoa > Arthropoda > Insecta > Hymenoptera > Encyrtidae > Anagyrus > Anagyrus pseudococci. The sequence goes on along the minus strand of JAPYYQ010003137.1, from coordinate 10,104 downwards.
TATATTTGAAATTGATCGGGATTATGTGGAGTATGATGAGATTCACAGCTGTAACTTTCAGGAAATGTAATTAATTTAAAGAAGTAAATGAATGCGGTTAATTAAATTTAGATTGGCCGAGCGTCTGACTAAACTCGTCCGTAACTACTTGCTAAAAGAGAGAGGAAATGTAATGAAATATTAAGCGATTTCACTTGAATTATTCATGTATATTGCCATAGTTACGATAATTATAAAACTAATAATTTATTAACTACTAACACATACAATTACAAGCCTTAAAGTTAGCAAGTGAAAGTTACATGACGTTTCCTGTTAATATATCCGGTTCTACAATTATAACATTTACAATTTCTCACGGACGCAAACACGTGCTTTAACGATGTGCATAACAAATTTCTCCGCAGAAAAGTCAATTTACACGTCAGGCTTAAAGTAGTCCCGGGAATAAAAGCTCGAAAAAGGTGTTGAATGCGATTGAAATCGCGAAAATTGTTTTAGGAAATGTCGGGGGAGGAAATTTACTATCCGCCGATAACGATAAAAGCCTACGACTCGCGAGCATTCGGGCTACTCGAGTAAGTCTGCAGTCTGCCTACGATTTACGTCTTCATGCGCAGGCTCGTAACGAGGAGCGAATACGAAGATGCCATTTATCATCAGGGGAAAAAGTCCAGGCCAGCTGTGCACCGTAAGAACAGTTAAAAAAAAAGAAAGGGAGAAAGAAAAATGAAATGGTATAACACACGTGCCGCTCTACGTAGACTTGGCTTTTTCTTAATAATCTTTGTTCCATAATGCCTTGGATGATTTATTTTTTCGCAAACTATTACGACGATTGTTTCTTTTAATTTACCTTTTAATCTTTGCGTTTGTGCAAAGCTATTCATTTCGGGATGGCATTTTAATGCTCTTGAGATACTCATATCTTCTTTTTTTCTTTATTTCTTTTCTAACGTCACTATAGTACCCATGAGTTATTGTTTACTTAGCTATGGTCTATTTCGCAAGGATTTTAAAGCTCATTAAAATTTTTTCGTATAACGACCTTTTCTCCACAAGTGCACTGGCGGTCATTATTCATTTTATTTTTTTATTTTCTACGTTTGTAAAGCATACCCTCGTGGTTAAATTAATAAAAAGAGAATATTTATTAAAAAATTGTTTACAATGGGACATTAGTAAGTTGACAATAAAGTATACAGCTAACGATTCCAGCTTTCAATAACTCCGATAATCAATCATTCGTAAAAGACCTCCATCTCTTACAACACTCTGTGACCGCAGCAGAAAGAAATAAAAAAAGGAGATTCATGCGCTTTTGAACATCGATTACGCTACACCCCCGTTTATTCGCGAGAAATTAATCTCCAAAGCTTTCCAGCCAACTCGGCTGCGAAGCGTAAAGTGCTTCAAATCGCTCGTCCGTAGAACACAAAAAAATTCGTACCCACGTCATCGATAAAAAAATAAAAACGAGCCAAACGTATTGAAAAGGGCATTATTTAAAATCTCTGGCAATTGAAATGGAGCCAGACGCCACAGTTCTGCGTAGTTACAATAGCTTACATCAGTTGCTCGGCATCAGGAGTTCGGGAATTTCCAAGGCTGCGCGCTGGACAGGCGACATGGGGATGCGGTCCAGACTACTCCTGTAGCCGACAAGGACGAATCGCAGGATCGGTGGAACACGGTCTTTACCTCCCTCGAGATGAGTTGTGAATCGCTGTGGGACATGAAGTTCACGCCCAAACGTCGGAAGCATGTACACGCCCAGCTGATATTCGCTTGTATAAGGCCGCAGGGATCGCTCGTGCGTGCACTTGAATTTTGCTCGTGGGCTAACCATGTCCTGCGTCGGACCTTGGGCCAGCTTGGTCAACTGGGTTGAACTCGCTTGGCAAATTCGTCTGGCGGAGGCGGCTGAGAAAATTATGTACTTTAGGGGAGTACGCTTTTTTTCGAAGGTTTATTATGAAAAAGTTCCACGTGTTTTCATATATATGTCGCTTCATATTTTAGCAATTTTCTCTGCGGTTAAATTTCAAAGAATAATGGAAAAGTAAACAAAATATATATACCTGTTTTATTTTTGAAATAAAGTTTTTACGCATACTTTTTTTTCTTTATTAAACACTTACGACGTAGAAGTTTTGTTTTCTTAATAGTCGATTCTTTTATGTTGTAGGAAGAAAAGATTCGAGGGCATGGGCTGGTGCCAACTTCGCAACTCAGGCAAAGGCCCTTAACAACTTTAAAAGTAAGTACACACGAATGATTTTAGGTTGCGTAAACAATGAAAATGCAATAATTTTAACAACTTGGAACTTAATGTTTCCTATAAAAACTTTCTAACCAAAAACTTTTTAAAGCCACCCTACGTAAGTAAGTCGTAATTAACTACTTTTATAGAAATTTTGATAAAATCTTTCATACATTACGCCCACTTTGCATAATTTAATTGTCCGCGTTAGTTCTCATTTATGATAATTTTCTAGCGATATTTTTCTAGTATAAAAATTAAAGATTAATTTTTGAATGCAATTGACATTTTGTACGTTGGCAGTTAAAAATTTTGAAAACGAGGCATTCATCAGTAAGACTTGGGAAGAAATTTGAATAATTTCTGGATAAGGACGACAATTCTATTATAAAATTATTCAATAATTTAAACCAATGCATAAAGCTAGTCTAAGCTTGTTCTAGTAAAACGCACAGGTTCTAATAAGAGCAGCTGTTCCCTCGCGCGATTCCAAGGGTTATAACTACCACTGGAGTCGTATAAACGAAACAGTCTCGACTTGACGTTCATGATTCCATATGAACGAAGCTTGGTACTTACATACGCACACCACCTGACGCCTATAATCACAGAAACATTTCCAGGAATTATCAAATTTACCCTCACCAGCGCTTTCGAGTCTTCTTAATAAAGTTAAGGGTACCTACTGAAGCTTGCAGTTTATTGACAAAATTAATTTAATAATTATAACAGTAAATCAATTCAGCCGAATTTAGATTTCTGTAATTTAACTATTTGTCATCTGCTTTTATATACTAACATCGTTAAAGAAAGTATCGTATATTAAAATAATAATAATAATAATTTAAGAATAACGTTTTGAACAAGAGAGCAAGGAGATATTACTACGAATTATTGAAAATCTCCAAACGTGTAGTTTTCGAATCATTGGCACGAGTAAAGAATCAATAAACAAATACGTCTCAGCGATTACTAAATGACGCGTTTTTATTTCTCGTTTGAACAAAATAAATCACTTGCTTTCATAGTCGTACAGTTATTGCCTCTACATGCTAAAATTACTTTAGTACCTTCATTTTTCAAATAAATTTCCTTATAGATTCCAAGTTTTTTCATTTTATCCATTAGGGGAAAAAAATTACATAACTCATACATATTCGAGCGTGCATTACTGAAATATATGGAAGGATAAAAAATGTCCAAACGATCCATTCGCGGGTAAAGGAGATTCATACTTCTGCCTTATTCCCGGCAAAAATACATAAACGATCGGAAAACCGGATCCAGCCTTCGGCAAGTAAATTCATGATTAATTTATTCTCTTCCATAAGATAGTAAAAGACTCGTCGTCGTCGAGCGCTCGAGTTTGTATTTAAAATTTAATTTGTCCTCCCATTTCGCATTCAGCAAAGTGCTACTTTGCTTAAGACGTATGTGAATAGACGCTACTTTCGCAACTCAAATACATTTTCCATGTACTGTCTAAAATTTTAATGACAAACAAAAAAAAAACACAAACTGCAGTAAGGCGCCATGAGCAAGGAATCTACTTGGAAAAAATTATAAAATGCAACAAACAATTTTCGAGGTAAAATTTAGTCTGATGTCTAACCAACGCATTAAAGCCGAAGCTTTGCTCTTGGAAAGTAGCAACAAGCTAGTTCAAAGCTCTGCTCTCGCAAGTCCTCGGACACTCTCAAAACTATCTGTTTGTCAAAGGGCAAAAGACAGAATCCCCTTGGTCGCCTGAGAAGTGCTAATTAAAATCGAGTCGCTAGCCACGCGTAATCAAATTCATGGTCTGCTACGTAACTTTCGCTTGCTTGTCTCCTTCTACGTGACTAACGCCGGCAAACGAGTTTTAACGAAAAATCGTGAAAAGAATTCTCGCGTCAATGTGTCGAAATTCGGGCTTGGCTACCAACATCTTTTCGACGAGGGTATGCGTCTGCCAAGTCTGCCCGACGAAGATTAGGGAAGCCTATTTGGTATAATGGATTCTTGTAATCTCGCGTGCACGTGCCCTTTATTTCCCCGGGATTAGAGGTGACTTTCCGATCCCCTTCAGACCGTTATATTTTAATCAACTTTTTTTCATTAATTTTCATGCGGTTAAATTTTTTTTTATGGCTTTTCCTTTTTTTATCGATTAATAAAAGTACAGAAATAAAGAAGTAAAGAAAACACTTGATGTATCGTGAGGTTTAAATTTGAATAATTAAGGCAGAACGGTAAAACAAATGATCTTCGCCTATTTAACGAAATTACCTTCTCTACGCAGAGATTATTTTCCAAGCGTTATCTTCAGCACAACAGAGCCGGATTACGAGATTAATTCAACAGTACGATCCCCGCTCACCCTCATTTCGATAGAGCTATAAAGCTTTACACCCTGACATGGCACATTAAATTTACTCTCGTCCGCTCCGTCAAACCCACCACGGCATCAATAAAAGAAAATGTTATCAATCGTAGAAGGCTACTCTACCAAAACTGTCCATTGGCGAGTAAGGTCAATGTCATACTAGAGAGCTATCATAACACATTTTCGCCCAGGCTATTTGAGTTGGTCGTGACATTCCCAATGGATTACACGGTAAATGTCAAGGTGTTAGTCATATATCGATATCAAAAGTCTAATTTACAGCTAATATTGCACTTAACAGCCTAGTTCTATACTGTGAAACTGTTCACAAAAAATTTATCTGCGCTTAAATTCTGGCAAAACTTCGTCTAAATTGCTGGACAGAAATTTCCATTTCGAGTACTATTAGAAAGTAAAGTGGATAGATGTACGGCAATGGCCAAGGGAGGTCATATTTTTGTCGTGGAAGGCAGGAAAAAGCACATGGCTTTAAGCGTACTCCGTCACTGGGTAGAGTTTCCAATTTGCGGCGGCTGCGCCCTCGTCGGACAACGTGCCCCCTTCAATCCCGAGAGGCCGGACCTCCAGCAGGTTTGTCCTCCTTACAGATTCGATTAAACTTGCGACCCCCAGTCTCCTTCTATCTTAGTAAGACTTGTTGTCTCGATAAATCAAAGAGAGTGACCGATAGATGCAATGTCTAGATGTGCCTAGATGTACGAGCTTCAGGTTTTTCGAAGCAATAAAACAAAACGCTATATGTGTTGGTTGCAGTATCACCTACCTAGACCGCCGACCGCTGTAAAATTGATACCCTTGAAATCGAATAGTTTTTTCCCCTTGGCGCCCCGAATAATTCAGTTTGGCAGTCGGACAGCGTCGACAAGTGCGCACGTCCTTTCTATTTTTCACCAAGCCATAAAGGATAAAGGAAAGGGAAGGATAGTGTGAAAGCAGAGAGAGAAAGGGTGGTGGGTAACAGGGGGAAGAGAAAGAGAAAGATTTGGGTCTACAGCGCAAAGTGGAAATGTGGATCGACGCGTTCCTGGTCGGCGAGTTACTTCCTAAGGAAGCGGTCGATATAAGCTCCCAACCGCCTGAAGACTATGGGCTTCGCGTGATCGTCTGGAACACGGGCAACTTGCCTCCTCCCCCCCTCCCTGGTCGACAGCCAATTCCTCACTGGCGAAAAGTGCTCCGACATCTACGTCAAGGCGTGAGTCTCACCCTCTCATCGATCTCATCACCTATCTCCTTTCCATGTTAAAGACAAGCAGCATATTACAACTTCTTAACTGCCGAGGATAACTTTAATTGGAGACTCGAGTTTTGCTTCATCTTCACACGAGCTGAGCTCATGATCAATAATCGGCACATTTTCATATTTTGTAGTCTGAATTAACATCATATTCATTCTGCGCATGCCTTTTTGGTAAGTTCAATCGTATACTTACACCTGCTCTAAAGTTAATACATCGCGTGCGACTAGGCTTGATGACTCAGTGACGTCATGAGAGTGAGTTGCATCGACCTCGTTTTTCGGGCTCGTCCCCCACCTGTCTTCGATCGATTCGAGAGTAGTCTGGGCTATTTTGGTGTGAGTCTATTTTTTATTCTTTTCTTTTGAAGATAATGCTCAATGAACTTTATATATGCCGACTTTGTACGTTTCTTTTTTATCTGCGAGATAGTTTATAACGTTTGGGGTAATTAGGATATTTAAGGAGATGCACATTGAATGACCGGATTCCGTATTGAACTTTTTTATCCAAAATTTTGAACGTTAATTATCCAAGGTTAATTGTCTATGCAACCATCAGATATAAGTCCTTATAATATATGACTTGCATGAAAAATGAAAAGTGTATTATCTTCCTTCATAAATTAAAGTAAGAAAATATAGAGATAAGGGATACGTCAAACGTAGCACCTGGAATGACGTAATAATCCATAAAAGATAAGAATAGCTTCTATTTAACATTTCTGATAAAAAAAAGTAAGACAACCTTTGATGAATAATTTATCTGCAATTTTATCATTACAAAACAATAATACTTTTTCATTCACAAATGTACTATAATCTAAAATTGTCGCGTGATCCCGACCTCATACCGCTACTCATCATTATCGTCTTATCATCGTTTTTATTTGAACACAAGTTTTAACGAAGTTTTAATTAAGTCCATAAAAAAGAAAGCCCAGGAAATAAACAGGCTTTACTGTTTGCTCGTCATGACGGAAGTTCAAAATTACGTTACTAGTATCTCTCGCGTGCCTCTAAATATAGAATCCCGGATTCAGGTCAATTCTTTTATAGTTCGGATATCATTTTATTGACGCTAGGTAGACGTGAAATTCGTTACACCAGGTAACTACAATCACGTAAGTTTTATGTGTTGCCCGGTGTACGATCGTATTGCTGGGTGATGAGAGCTAGTGTTTATGTGTTTATCTCGAATCTACAATTGACAATAGCGTTTATTATCGCGCTCTAAAACCAACCAATTTCGCTTAGCAACAAGTTAGAAGAAACAGTCTGCTTCGCAAGATTATTGATAAGGGAAATTAATTAATTTTCTACTTTATTAATACATTTCTATTGCGGTTTTGTTAATTACAGCTACGTTATCTTATGGGCAACAAAAACGCGCACGCGATCTAAAAGTGATCTTTTAATTAAGTTTGAACATTCGAAAAACTCGCTTGTAGTGCAAAATCCAACGAAATATCCAATACCGAAATCATCGCTTTGAACCAAAATGCTACAAATTAAAAAACAAAAAACTGCCTTCTCCGATAATTCAACACTCATCGGTTAATGAAGTATCCCCTCTACCCTCCTCCCCAGTCAAGCATCCGTTCACCCGCACTCGATCCACTTAGCCTACATTTACCGGGGAAGGAAGGAGGGATTAGCAAAAAGCTTCTCACTAACCGCTCTCTCCAGTGATAGACTAGCCTCTACCCCCTTAGCGCAGTTAAGCCCTCCTTATCACGTTGACCGTCGACTTTACGCCGAGGCCCGCAGGCAGTCTCAGTCTGGATTTGGCTAACATGCCACGAGGCAGTCTCAATGACCAGGGCGCCAGCATCAAGGTTTTCAAGCCGCTGCCGTTGAAGATGATCTTCTTACGTGTCTAGTATACACGAGACTGCCCGACGAGTACCTATATTTTTCTGGACACGAATACAACATGATAACACTCGTCAGATAATTGAGATGTAAAAGATCGTATCGAAAGGCACGTGCAGAACTTTGACGCAAACTTTTTCCTTTCATTTTTTATTTATTCGATTCAAAATTAATGGCAGTGATCCACGTCAGTATAAGTCATACATCCTTAATGAAGAGAAAAGTAAGAGCAAGAAGTGGTGTCGAAACAGCGGTAAACTCGTTTCGTCAGGGAAAAATCAAGTTGAAAAGGAGTATGTTGACGGTAACGGAAGCAAACGAGAAGCCGGTAGGGAAGGGCCGCGAAGAGCCGGAACTCCTATACCACCTACCAAGTAAGTATTACAAGTGGCAAGCTGCGGCGAAGCGAGACCGACCGTGAATCAAATTAATTTGGCCCATGGGCGAGTTTAATTAAACGGATGCAGTGAAGCTGCTACTTCTTCTCGCAAAAGAAATTTACATGCCGAGCTAGCGTCTTTAGAACTGTTAATACACATGCTTGGATTTCAAGATTTAGTTAGTTGGGGAATGACGGTTTTACCTATGCGGCGTTTTGAGAATTCGTTCCTTTTTTTTTAAATTAAAAAGTGGATGTAGAATTTATGGGATGATCAATAACGTTCAATTCAGCGCTCAGACAAATTCAGATGGCTTAAAGTTACAGTATTAATTTAAAAAAAAATATTTGAGAGAATTTGTTATGTATTTATAAAATTTTGTCGGTTGAATGTTGACAATTTTTATTCATTAACCAAGAGTTATTAAATCAATGAAGAACTTTGACGGTGGCGCCATTATAACTTTTATCAAGAGAAATTTTAATTTTATGCAATTAAAATTTTTCTTTGAAATTTTTAAGTGTCGTTTAATAATCGCGTCAACGAGAATTCGTTTTATAACAATTATTAACATTTACAAAATTAAAATTTTTAATTTTATGCTATTAAAATTTTCTAAATACAGAACGAAAAGCCATTTTTTTAATTTTCTTTATTATACAATGCTGATGGCAATCTTCATATTTTGAAATTCGCCATTCATCGACCTAAATCCATATTTCATTTTCAAAACTCGAATTAATAAAATTAAAACAGATAAACATTATATTTGTCTTTTACTTTTAAATTGAAAATTACATAAAAAGCTTGTTTCATTTTCATCGGTAGAATTACAATGCAATTAACTTTTTATATTAAACTAAATTGATGCCGTAAAATCGATTTCAGTCTCGCGCACGAATAAAAGTACATTGCTCCTACTCGTGAAAATACACACACAGAGACACACAGGAATATTTTTCTTACTACTGCATAGCAACGTACAGTAATAAAAGTCATGGTAATAGTATATGATTATAGTAACCCAAGATGAAAGTGTATGAAATTGCAGACCTTTTAAAATACCGAATAATTTAGAGCAACATAAATTCAGTTTTTCTTATTTCAAACGCTTATATTTCCAAGTCTTTTCTACAATTTCTGCCAACCAACAAACGAATAACAAGCTCAAAAAGCTTTAAATTAATTAATATCCCGCTAAAATTTGAGTTACTATTGAAGCTTTTACCACGACCTTAAATCACGCTCTAATTACCAAGACTAAAAGCAAATACCGTTTTTTTTTTTTTTTCATAATAACCAAACGATAAAGAAGTTGGTTTAATAAAAAAAAAGTTGCAGCGGTGCTATTATTTGAAAAGAAAACGTTCGCTTTAACTTATTCAGCTCTCTCGAGAAGAGTTATACGGTACACGCGACATAGCCGGGTGGTTAGCTTAGCAGGAGAAACAAGCGTATACACGCGCTGGCCCATATGAATTCCGATACTCCGCAAAAAGAGCCCAGCTGTGCCGATACTTTTGCCCCTCTCCCTCTACATCCTCGAGACTTCCTCCCCGGCTAACCGGGCGCGCGCGTGCAAAACTCGTTACGTGCTAGGCAGAAGGGTGGAGCTGGAAAATGCGCTGCAGCTCCTCGATTCGTAATGCAAACAGTTTCCGCCACCGCCACTACCACCAATGCCGCGTCTCTCTCTCTCTCTCCTTTTTGCTCCAGACGGCTTGTTTCCCTCGTTCCGTTTGTCCCTTTGTTTTGCGTATTAGCTTGTTTCTCCTTGCTTACGCAGCGCGAGAGAGCTCGGATCGTTTTTCCTCTCGAGCTTTCCCTCTTTTTCTTTATTTTTTTACTTTTCTTTTCGTTTTTCTTTTTTTGCTTTCTCAAAGAGAAAGCTTTGTAACGGTGAAAATTTTCGATTCCCTAATTTTGCGTTTTCTCGACGTTTTGAAGGTTTTTAAGTACGAAG
>JAPYYQ010003136.1:0-13118 GCA_030522585.1 Anagyrus pseudococci | reverse complement strand
TTTTTGGAAATTGTCTATAAAAATTATGGTAGGAAACAAGGAGGTCCAAGATTACCGTTGGAACTACCATAATTTTTACTGAACCAGTCTCTCCGTGTACAGAGAGCAATACTCCGTTTTGCGCTGTTTTTTCTTCGTCTCGCTCTAAGATTATTTTCATTACCCAGTACCAGTCTAATCTCGAATACAAAAATACTTCCCGTCGACCAGCAGTCTCGGATCAGTTTGCATCATCCGGTTCGATCCTCAAATATAAACACAAAAACTCCGGGGCGTTCTTTGCTAATCAGTGAAACGCGATCGGTCCTATTCCGAGTAATAGTCGCGCAGCGATACTTGATAATCGATACATGCATATATCCCTACCACGCTCACCCACGCTGAACGCAGTTAATCCCTCCCCCGTGCTTCTCACGAGCATAATCATACGGCGAGAGCAAGGCCTGATTGGCCGATCGAGCTTTTACCCTCTCCCCATCGCAGCATCCGCGCGCTTGCCCGCCAGCGTCGCAGTGCCGGTGCGGATAGTCAACGCAGCCGGTCTCCGACGGACTGCTCGGCTCTGTGATACTCGCTTCTTTCTTCCAGCAAGTTCGCACCAAGCCGATAAGGTAGTTATTATTTTTTGAGATAGCGTTTATTGATATCGATTTAGATATTGAATTCGCCGAATTTTGTTATCGTTTTTTTTTTTTTTTTGTTTTGAGGCTCGAATTGCAAGCCGCGGAGAAGTAAGTCTCAACATTCCGGCCCGATTTTTCTTTGAGATGACGACGAGCGATTGGCTTCGAAGATCGGGCTCTCCGGGAGAAAGAGAGAACAGCAGGATTTTTCCTGCCAGCTATCTATATCATGCAGGCATTGGATTGCTCGAGTTGAAATTCCTTTGCGAGCGTAGCCAACGGAAAACAAATTAATCATCCGATTATTTTTACAATTGTTTTCGTTGGCCTTTTTGTGTAGTTAAAATTCAATGGAATTCAAATAAAATCATGTGTTTGTTTTTTAACTTTTGGAGCAAATTTCTTATCCCATTTTTTTTGTGAATTTTTTTTTATTTTTGTGTTTAAAATTATTAAGTATACAGTAGTAATTAAAAAGAAAATGAAAAGGATATCATTCGAATTAAAAAAATAAAGAATAAGGGGTATGACGTGAAAGAGAGAGATGGATAAATAACACATTCCAGGCGTTCACTATTCTTCATCTTTATTACTGTGTAAATATGTAGGCACTGAACAAATAATGTTTCATAAATTTGTTTACAAACATTTACACTTACGGATCGTTTGTTCAATTCACTGAATAACCCCGGGGCGAAGTGCGCGCAGTGCGGCTGGACCCGATAGCTAATTGCAATCCCCCCCCTTCTTCAGCTCTATCGGATCGAAAAATCAACGCGATCGAGCCCCTCGACGCACTGCACTCTCCCTTCTTTTTTTTCTTTTTTTTTCCTTTTTTTTTGTATTTCTTTTGTTTTAAAATCCATTCGCTCTATTATTTCCAGTCCAACTTCTGAGCTTGCGATCGCGGTAATACTCATTATGTCACTATTTATATTTATATACTTTACTTTTTTATGCAGATTTTGTTTTTATACCCTAGTGTATGTTATAGCTCTATGTCTAAAACTTATGATTTAATAATAGCAATGATCGGTCGTGAATCCAACGTAACTTTATCGAGCGGAAATAATTATCCTTCAAGGTTCAAGTGTATACACGGAGCAAACAGGATTACTGTGTTTCTTTGTTTTCTTTTTGTTCTTTATATCTTTCTTTCGTATACATACTAATTACCATGCAGCTCGGTGACTCTCGGAGTACGATAAAAATTCGAAAATACAAGAAATACCGAAACGAAAAACAAAAGAGCACATTTTTGAACGACGAGTATATATATATAAGAATTGTCATTGGATGGTCGAATAAAAAAAAAAGGCGTGTTACAGCGCGACGCATAAACGTCATCGTTTGGATCCTGTTTATTTTATTTTTTCTAATTCGACTCGACTGGCTTATCTCGGCTATATACGCGCGATTATTCGAGAGGTGAGAGGGCCTGTGATCGGGGAACTTTGAATATGTGCTATTACGGTATATATTTACATGCTCGGGAATTGTTGTCAATGGTGTGTCTGTGTGTGTGTGTATCTTCCTATAATAACGTAATATCGCCTGTTTTTAAAGTCACAACGTTCATTTGTAAATATAATTTTTTTTCTTCTCACAGCTGATAAACTTCATCGTCGTATTTACATAATAGATTAGTATTTGTAGTTGTAACGAACGTAAGACATTATCATTTATTTATTATTATATATATATGTATATCGCTTCATTGAAGCCCCTTTTTTGTCTCGTTTCTTCAAGTATTCAATTCTGTAGAATCTGCTCAAGCTTTGTTTTTTTTTTATGTACACGTGTGTTGGTTGGTGACTTTAAAAACGATCGCGCACTACCATCGTATAGCCATTTATATATGCGTTTAACATATACATAGAGGGAAGGAGAGATAGAGCAATTTGATTATTCTTCTATAACGATGCATTTTCTACGACTGCAAAATTGAAACTCGCCTATGCTCCGATCAAAAACTCTCTCGTTTCGCGCAACGTCTTTTGATTCTCGATCTATTGTTCCCCTTAACATTAAGTATCCTACGTCAAAATCAAAACGGGTTCGTGTAATCATCGCTACTTGAACTTTTGTATTTTCCAATGAAAATAAAAAAAGAATATATAATATTCTGTACACAGAGTTGCCGAAAAGCCAGTCGCGTCGATATACTTCTGTAGCGATATAAATCGATCGGCTAACGTAACGGACGAGGAAACCCAATGAGAAAAATCGGTAAAATCGGTTTGATCTGTGGTACGACACACGGCAATGGCTGAACTTTATTCACACGGCGATCAATGTTGCTTTATACACTGTGTTTAACGATAGATATTTGTATTTTTGTTCTCTTTCATTTGCGTTTGCTGTTATGTATACTTATTGTGGAAACGCCCTGTTTACGCAAACTCTCGGCCCTACATAGAGCCACTGCGATACATCGGCTGCGGACAAGATCTACTCTCTTCGTCCGGATCGCACTTGTAATTTTGTCAGATCGTCATTCGATCGTTGCTTTTGCGGCCGGCAAAAGGGAGAAGTTGGCCTCAACCGATATCGCTATTGTATATACGTCCCACGATCGCTCGTGTCGTTTTAGCGTATCGATCGAATTGATGGTCCGTTCAAGTCTGCTATATAATTATCATAAATATATGTATATTATGTATACTCGTTACTTGCTGATGCGCGTGTACATATGCAGATACGTATGTACAGCCATATACATATGCTCACGCTTTTGTGTACGTGTGTGTATGTGTGACTGCATGTCCGTGTGGGTGGGGGTGTGGCTGATATACGTGGACTAAATGCAACCGTACATTAGAGCGTGAGTGACAGTGAGAGCGTGTGTATGTACTATATAGGAATGTACAGCAACGCACATCGTTTTCTCGGTTCAGACACCCTTATTTCTTATATATATTCAACTTGCTGCTTTACGTTATTTGTTTACCTTTTTTGTGTTTTTTTTTCTTTTAAATTTGTGTATAAAACGATGAATATACATGTGGCTATTAATTTGCTTATATCAAACGACACACAATTATGATATAGATTTTTTTTTGTTTTGTTAGTCTCATGGCTTAAGGGGGATAAAAAGAGGAGGGGAAAAGGGGCGGAAAGGCCACGCGCGAAACGCGGCCGATACTTTGTTATTTTCTCGTCTCTCATAGCTTCGCCGGCGTAGGCTGTCGTTTCTTTTTTTTTTAACTTTTTTATGTTTTAAATATTAAATACGTATATTCTTAAACCCCCCTGTAACTTTTATTTTGTAATTCTTCTCATACAACATTATCATGAGTTTGTATTTTAAACTAGAGTAGGTGAACGCTCGCCGTTCCGCTATGTATATATATATATAATTTTCTCCGTAAATATTTCGTACTATTTGTTCAGAAATGGTATACTTTTTTTTTTTAAATTTCCAATGGCGCAAGGACGTCCTTTGCCGAGTGGCTAAGTGACCTTCTTTTTCTTTCTTTCTTACTTCTTTTTTGTTCTAAATACGAGCGAAGAGCAAAGCAAATATGTTAGTGTACGCAACTACGGTGAATTTGATTGCGATGAATAAGAAGGATAAATCAACGTTTTAGCTTTTATTACATCTATATTTTTGAAAATACATCTTTACAAAAAATACTATGTCGACCTAAAGCGAATTATGACAATTCAAAATTGTTTATTTTTTATTTGTTTTTTTCTTGTTTTCTCGTCTGTCGATTCATTTTTTTGCTTTGTTTTCTTTTTCTCTATTATTTATCATCAGTGTTTTTCTTTTTTTTTTCCTAAGAAAAATCCGCGATCGGACTTTTTTACAAGAAAAATAATTAACTAAAAATGAGCTAATTTACAAATTTATCGACGTACATAAATCGCTCTACGCTGCTAAGAAACTTATGTCGCATAAACTAGTCGTTTCAAAAAACGAACAAAAAAAAAACGAGGGAAAGTACAAAAAGAAAAATTTGGTCTCGTGAACGATACATTAATTTTTTGTCTGCTTGTTTGTCAGCTTGACGAAGGGGGCAAAAAAAAGTTCATTGTTCGAAGCGAAAGGAAGATACATAAATACAATATAAAACAGACTTATGATGCTAAATAAAGTACGACTATCGCTTGGAGCTAACATCGCGGATGAAAAGTTAAAAAAAAAAAATTCGAAGATGGGTGAGACGTGTGACAATATCGGATGCGGATACAAAAAAGACGTTAAAAAAAGTAAAAAAAAATGGCAAACAAAACTTCGACTTATGAGAGAATAATGAAGACATGCATAACATGAGAAAATGCCTTGGGTGATAAAAAGTTAAAAAAAAAAGATCAATCAACATGTATGGCCAATCGTCGCGGACTGTCTGCATAATTATTGATTATTTAATATTAAATATTTTTAATACTTCTAATCGTATACCCTCGCTAGAGTAAAAGTGGTCTTGTGCGTCCCGGGATCTCTTTCTCTCTCGCGTCTCGTTCTCTCTCTGCTTCTTTCGCCTCGCCCTTGCTCTCATTTATCTATCATAATATTCTGCTTCATCTCGCTCGCGGGACGTGCATAGGCAAATACAAAGTGCTTCAGCGCATGTATATCTCGTTTAACATTTTAATCCATAGTTTTTTTTTTATTTGTTATCCATTTACGTTTAACTTTTACGTGATTTTATTTTCATTAAACTTTTACTTGCTCTTGATATGCGATAGTACTATCCTAAAGAAAAAACTTGTCCTTACATTTTTCTCATTTGGTATGTCTTAGTCTTATTTTTTTTTCTTTACTTTTAACGAAAGGATATAACTATTTACTTAATACGGAGAGAGGAATATTCCTTTTTTTTTTCTTTAACTTCTCAATGCGACAAAGTGAGTTTCTTACTTGATTCATTCTTTATGTATTATTTATATATAAGTATGTTTATCAAATGCTTTAAATTATTCGTGACGATGAGAGCAGATCTACGTTATACAGAGCTGTCTTTTCCAAACTCGCTTGAACTTGCCGGTGTCAGTGGAGAAAGGGGGGGGGGCAAGAGGGTAAATAGGTGGGTGATAAGGGGGGGGGGAAGGAGGGCAATAAGAGGAGAAGGTCAGGATAACAAATAACGTGTGTCGATGAGTGAACAGTCGTATAAAAAAGTATATCCATTACATCGTTACAGTCGAGCTAGCCACTGGCTATAAGTATATCCGAAGGGATAATAACTGGCTCTCGCGGCGTCGGAGTTAGCGTCGTCACTCGAGGAGGGTTTAGGGGGGGTCGTGTGTGCCGTCGATTTTCCTCTATCTATACATAAAAGCGCAATCGGCCCCGTCGACGTCCGAGAGATGCCGCAGCCCTTCTCGTATATCTACACCCGGGCGTGTGTCTATTCGCAGCTATATGTACATCCTCGTCTACAACGATGCCTAACAGCCGTCGCCTCGCTCGATCGCTTTCCCTCGCATCCTCTCCGCGAGCTACGCAACATCGCGCATCTGAAGAATGTCTCTCAGTTCCGCACTGCGCATGGTGGCTCAACTATAGCGCCCTTGTATTCATATAAACCGTACGTACGCGCGTATGCTCTCTCCTGCTGCAGCGAAAAAAAACTTAAGCCTCGCATCATCAAAAATATTAAATGGGAAATACCTCTACTATTATGCTTATTACTTAACTAGTTTATACCTCCAGCGAACCAGGAATACTCATTTCTAGTCATTGTGTCGTTAAGAGTATACGATCGTTTTTTTTTCTGTTTTTTTTTTAAATAACGCTGAGTCCGGCCTACGTTACAATATCCCTTCAACTCGCGCGCCTTCTACTCGCTCTCAACTTAACGAACCGCTCGCTTATCAAAGTGCAATCGATTACGCGTCGACAGCGCGATATCTTCTTCGCTACATTTTGTTTCTTGCGTTATGTTTTTTTTGCATTTTTTTTATACACATTATATAACAAAAATAAACTAAGCCGCATCGCACGCACCACGCTGTGATCGGAGTTCTCGCTCGACGTCTCGCTGGGCCAACTCGGCCGTATAGATCGAATTGTCCGCTGTGTTATCACGCCGATCGTCCGCCAAAAGTTCTCCTCGCAGATACGGTGCCTTAACGCGTTTGTGACGAATATGATTAATTTTAGGTCTCGCTATTGCACCGATATTTACAATGGACGTTACTTCAAACTTATCTCGCGCCGTCTCCGCACGATTAACGTCTCTCTCTCTTTTTTTCTGTCCGGCGTTTGCTTCATTAATACGTATACGATTAAACGCTTATGTCTCTCACTCTCTCTCTTTTTTTTTTACTTAAATCTGGCTTTCTCCTTAACTTGCTCTATTACAGCTAAACTTTTAGTTTAAATAAAAGCCACTTAAAGTTCCTATATAAAAAGCTCGCGCATTTATGTATAACTTCTAATGACGCTCGGCCTAAGCTACCTAAGTGCAGTAAATCTACGCTGTTTTTTTCTTTTTATAAAAGAGAAAAATAGAATTGTACCGTCTAACGCGTTTGTAGGCAAAAATGTAAGTCATCGGCGTTCACGTCCCGATTCCTCTCAACATCCACAACCAAGTTCTATTCGCATACGCAGCATTTCTCTCGCTCAATTGCTTAGTACGAGCACACAAGCATTTCCTTGAAATTTTGCCAACTTCCATAATCGTAGCTAACAGCGCGTTATCGGTCTGCTTCGCAATCGCGAACGTATCGCTATAGTCGAACACATTGAGAAGTTTAAGCAGTCGCGTGTTGGAGGCTAGTCTACGTGCGAAAGATATTTGTTTTACATTTCAAGCAAGCCGGAGAAACATCGGAATTGTACGTTAAATCATTAAAGCTGATTTCAAGAGTTCTGTATACGCTTGTTGGCGCAGCAGTTGTCGCGGAATAAATCGTCATCAGCTGAAGACTTATTGTCGCTTTGCACTCCCCAAAGCTTTTTCTTTCCCCCAACCCGCCGACGAATGCCTCCTACCGGTTTTTTGATAAATATTGTTGAACAAGGAACTTCGGTTGAACGCTGTGGCGTACACGCCAGCCACACAGTAATATGAAAGCTGCGCGCATTCGGGCCCCTCCCGGCTAAAGTAACAGAGACTCGTCTCATCGGAATGTTGATCGCAACGGCAAGGGCTCTAGCGTCACGCATACGCGATTCGCACGCCCGCGGATTTGTGATGAAGAGTCGGCGTCGAGGTGGCGAAGAACGATCGGCTTGGGATCGTAGCGAGAAAATAACCAGGACCGACCACTTGAGTCTTCGGTCTGCCTCGACGAGCGAGCGGTGCTGTAAAAATTTGATACGCAAATTTGTCTCGTCCGATGATCGATAAAGGCGGGCTCGCACGTTAAAGCCGACGCTGCGGATCGAGAGCACGCCAATACAGTCTCGTCGTGGCGACCGAGGCCAGCGTCGCGCGATTTGCTCTGTCGAGAGCCGCGGGAAAACGAGGGTCCTGGCGACGCGCCGCGCTTTCGTGTCGAAGAAGAGGCGTGACCACGGCGCGAGGCTGGGCTCCTCTCGGTTGAATTCATTAAAGATTAAGTTGTACAATAGAAAAGAAATACAGACTTGAAAACACGTATGATCTTCGATACAAGGCTTCCGTTTATTTTTTTTTTACACTAATAAATAGTATAATTGATTCTTTTTGGTCTATTCAGTCATTGCGTATAAGGAAAGTGAAAAGTCAGTTGCGTTACAATTAGTTGATTATTGATTAATACTTAAAAGAAGAACGAGTACTTGATCGCTTACACTTAAAACGCGCATGTAGTTATGAGAACGACTACACTTTAATGAATCCAATGATGTTTGTTTGTTTGTTTTTTAAGCTAAAAACGTAAATGCAGCTTAAAATTAATTGCGTGTAAAACGAAGTGCTAAATCTTACAGAGTACACGGATAAAAATAAAAGTCTATATAAACACTGGGGAATATTACAAGAAATTATCAGTCTAAGAAGATAACAATTTTTTTAGAAATGCATTTTCAATGCACCAGTACTCCGGCAATTAAACATTTTACAATACTCGATTTGTTCTCAATTTTTGTTAATTTTTCGGAGCGAAAGTACAGCCAATTATCGCTGCAAATCAACGTGTTTCAATTCAATTGAATCTATCGAATTTATATATAATATAAATAAATTAATTTACAAATAAAATCATTGGCTTTAATTTCATTCTCGAAAAAGAAAATTTTATAAATTAAGGTCAGAGCCCAAAAACGTCTCAATAATTTATTATTTTTACCGAGAGCATTCATCGCTTTCGCAATCTCTTAAAAAATTCGTAATCATCATTCGAATTAACGATACTGCATATGATTATAATTATTCTCTAATATTATACTTCATATGCTTCTCATATACTACACATACAATATATAAAAAGTTACCTAAAATATTTTCCGTAATATAAAGTAATAAAATATACATAATTCTTACGTTTAAAAGATAATTCGCCATTTTTGACTCGACGTTGTACTTGACTCGAATTTTTTTCCTTAACATTAATTTACAAATATAAACCGTAAACGACCTTACTCTAGTCATTTCTTTGCTTTTTTTTTTGAAAAAGTCGAATTATAATTCTTTGTCCATAAAAAATAATTTTCATCGATAACAAAAGTTTGTTTGTTTTTTTTTTAAAAAAAAGAATGACACATACTCCGCCGAATTAATAAAAGAGCTTGCCGATCTTCCCGAAAACGAACCTCATTCGCCGAATTCGCGCGTACCAAGACAAAATAATTGTACAAAACAAGCCTTCTTCAACCAACTTTCTCTCTTTCTTTCCTCTCTATCTCTCTGAATGAGCTCCGCCAGAACATACCGCGACGAGAGCATAACGAGCCGCAAGCGTCAACAGATGCAAACTTGGCGCAGCCTGGGCATCGGGAGCTTAGGTACAATTGAGCAAGGGTAAGGTCTCGGCCGGCTCTCGGAGGTTTTAGCGGCTGGAGCTGCTACTCGGCGGCGACGCTGCCACTACTGCTTGAGGTGGCAGTTGGCGAAGAATCGGGCGAACACGTTGGAATAGAATGTGGCGCGCGGCGGGCAGAGCTCACCCGCCGGGCTCGGCATGCGGGGTTGTTGCTGCTGCTGATGCTGCTGCTGGTGGCCAATGCGGTTTGCCGCCGCGGCCGCGGCAGCGGCCATCATCGTCGCCGCAGCGGCCGGGCCGAGGTACGGCCGGAATAGTTAGGGCTTGCTGATGTCGTTGTTGAGGGACAGCGTGTCGGCGGCTAGCTTCTGCTGGTGGGCCGCGTGCTGGGCGGCCGTGACGACCGGCTGGTGATGCTGGGCGTGCTGCTGCTGGGCCTGCTGTTGCTGCTGCTGGAGCTGCTGCTGGATCGTCGTCTGGGCGCTGACGAGCTGGTGCTGCGAGACAACGGGGCTCTGCTGGCTCTGCTGGCCTATACTCACAGACAGACGGATTGGTCATTGACGGCCGGCAGCGCGTTGTCCTCGTTCACGGATCATTTGAACGGCGCTGGGTGCGAGTATCGCGGGGAGGAGATAAGGAGCGAAGAACGCTGGTCCTCACCTGGATGGCTGAGCTGGGGCTGGGCGAGCTCGCTGACGGCCCCGCCGCTCATGAGCTTCGCGTTGTTGTTCTCCGTGGCGGTGAGCTTGGTGTACTCGACGCGCTTGCGCATGCCCTCGGTCTTCACGATCGTGATGTCGGGGTTGTTGTCGAGGACGGACGTCGCGGCCTTGGGCACGAGCCCGACCTGGGGCAGCTCGACGTAGCCCCCGCCCTCGCGCTTTATCGTCGCCGAGGTCGTGGGGGCGGCCGCCGCGATGCCGCCGGCCGCGTTCGCGTTTATCTTCTGGAGGATGTCGTTGCCGGCCGCCGCGGCTGCCGCGAGGGCCGCGACGTCGTCCGCGCTGTCGCTGCCGTTGTTGCCGCCGGGCGCGTCCATCGGCACGCCGACAGCCCCGGCCGCAACGACGCTCAGGTCGCCGGCGAGGGAGATGCGGTCCGGGCCCTGGAGCGTCGACAGGTAGGTCGCGAGCGTGTGCACCGTCACGTTGAGAAACTCCGCGGCTCGGAACAGCGATATCTCCTTCCGCCGCAGCTTCGCCAGGATTTCCGCTGGCCCGGGCTCCGACCAGAAGTCTCGTACTCTGCAATTTATTAAAGCTCTTGATGTTTACATGACGTTGGCCGATTACAAGTATTGCCTTGCTTTCCATATTTATTTTAATAAGCTATCCGATCCACGTATCAATCAATACACTTACATGGTATGATTTTTTTCTAAATTATTATTGATAATTCATACTCAGCATATTCTAAAATATTAATAACAGTGTGTCTAAGCTAGATCTCGACACGCATTTAAATTATTAATATTAAACAAAGTTTTACAAGCCGTACGCGAAATTGCACAATTTTGAACAAACATCGAGCATACTAATTATAGTACGCATTCCAAACTGCATAAAAATGAAGAAAAAAAATAAAATAAAAAATTTATACCTGTAGGGGTGTTTAAGGCATCCGTAACTGTCGCGATATCTGCCGTAGAGGGTGCCGTAGGAGACGCCGAGTATCTCGGCCGCAGTCTTCATCTCCAGCTCCTTGCTCTTGATCGCGTCCATGACGCGCCGCGTGAACGGCTCCTCCCAGAACTCCTGTCGCCTGCCCGTCGTCAGGTAGTCGTTCATCTTGATAACGTCGCGGAACTGCTCCGGCACCGCTGGATTCATGGCGTTCGAGTTCGTCGATGTATTCGCTGTGGGGAGAAAAAGTATATGAAGTTTGGTATTTTAGCGATCGACAACGATAATGAGCGAGAGAGAATGAGTATTTCATATGTTTTTTTTTTCGCGTTTTGATGAAGATTTTTTTTATTGACGCTTTGTTATATGGCCGCGAGAATTTGTTTGATTAAAAGAACGTATGGAATTGCAAAAAAAAAAGCAACAAAGGAGATCGATAAATATTTATATTAGGTCTCGAGTAACGTGTAAAGCAACGATTCAATATGAAACGTATTGATTTGCAGTCAAAGTGTCAGCGTTGGAGCGAGAGAGAGAGAGAGAGAGAGAGAGAGAGAGAGAAATGGCTTTTAAAAAAGTTATTTCTAATGCGTTATTTAAATGTGCGTTGTGTACGTACCGCGCGGAAAATTGCGATACGGCATTTTATTTTTAATTTCGTCGAAACGTCAAGTATATTATCGAATTTGCAAGTTGTCGCAAAAAAAGAAAAACGTCGAAGCTGGGGAAAATTATTTAAAAACGACGACCAGCTGGAATCTCGCGGCTAAGCAAGCAGTCGAAATAAATTTATAAGCAATGTTTATGAAAATAAGCGCGATGTTTTGAAACGCATTCTTTTAAAATTATATTTATAAAATACGCGCGTATCGTATATTATAAAAAAAAAAAAAACGGACAAGCTCGTTACCTGCTTTCATAGCTGTTTCTTTTGAATTTTCATTATAAAATATATAAAGAAAAACGTCAATCGAATTTCAACAACAGCGTATATTTTCGTAAAAACTTACGCAGAAGTCAAATTAAAAAATAAACAACGTCGTTTTTCGACGAAGAGGTAAACATACCTTTCTTTTCCTGGTCTGAGATACTGTCGTCTTTTGGCATGTATGACAATTGCTGAAAAAAAGAAAAGGACGAATCAAGTTAGCAATCGTAATCTTTCACATACACGAAACGAACAAAAACAACAAAATTACTCACAATGGGCATCGGTGCTTCGTTACTCTCCGGCATCATCACATCGTCGTCCCAGCTTTCGTGATCCCCTTCGCTCATCTCCTCCTGTTGCGTTGGAAGCATCGCGACCAGAGGGTAAAAATGGAAGGAAAAAAAAAAGAAAGGGTTAAAAACTCATCGAACACATCGCATCGTGTCTCGCCTAGATTTGCGTGCGCCGGAGAGAGTGCGTTATTTATGATACACCGACGAATTGGTTAATTAGCCATCGGCAATTAGTGCGTTAATATTGACAAATGCGCGCTCCCCGTTTGTACACCACACCCACCCTCCTGCTCCTCCTCCTCATCGAATACGTATACGATCGATTTGCCGTGTGGGAAACATGACAAAGTATCGTTATTCACGTCACACAATTGTATATGCCTTTCCCCTCTCCCTGCCACATTGCACCTATATACCAGCCTGTATGATGCCCGCAGTGATGGCAGGCCGGATACACTCGACGTATATAGATATTTGGGAGTGATGCTTTCCTCTACCCCCCCTCCCCCCGGCCCCGTTACTCGATGAAATTGCGATTTATTGAAAACCGTGTTAAAAGTGATTCGATAAAAGTCAATTAGAGAGAGCCCCGCCCCCCGCTGCTGGCTTTGCCCGTGACAATCTCATCAAATCGAGCTTCCATTAGCCTTGCCACAGCATTAATTTTGGAAAAGCTTTAATGCTGAATACCGTCTCCCCCCCCTTCTCACCTCTCGAAATTTTGGGCTATAACGGGGCCGATATTATATAGCGGAGCGCAGTGACTTAGCCAGCCCCCCCCCCC
>JAPYYQ010003135.1:0-13118 GCA_030522585.1 Anagyrus pseudococci | reverse complement strand
CTCGAAATTTGAATTCAGGAGGTGAAAATACGTATAAAAAACTTTGGTGGAGCAGTGGACCTCGATGGCCTACGAAAACCCCCGTGGCGCCCGGACTATATCCACCAACACCACGTGTAGAGTTGATAATGAACGATACATCCTGTACACCAAGTGTGCTTACACCAAGAAAACAGTTGATAAAACGCGATGTATTAATGTAATTATCGGCCGCGGACGGCTTTATTACTCCTAATTTTTTACTCCCAAATTGCCCAAATTTTTTAATATATAGGAATGATTATTATTTTTGGTTAAAAAAACTCATCACTTTTATTTTTCCTGGTTTGAGTTGTTCATAGAGATGGTTGTTAATAAAATTATTGCAATTGTTCAATATTAACTAGACCTATCAATTAAATAAAAAAAGTTGAATACAAAGGAATTAATAAGATAGTTTAAAAAATTTTATGTGCGGTTTATCTTTATTGTTTTAAGTGACTTGATTATCATGAATAAAATATATAATAAATGCTTGAAACATCTAATGTACTTGGGTATTGACTGGGAAAGCTCAATTTATTTACCAATAAAATTTATCTTAACGGGTACTAGTGCCGCATCCTATCCTGTAGTTTACCTACAAAGAGAAAAGTATTAAATAATTAGATGAAATAAATTAAATGATACATATTAGATAAAAGAAATTAAATAACGTACTCTACACCATTCTCTCTGAAAGCCCTCTGGTGCTTTAGCACAGGCTTCCTCAATGGTAGTGCAGTCACTCTAAGTTAAATAAGATTTTTTTTATTATTATATGTACAAAGAAAGATGGGTATTAAATATAAATACTTATTCAATATTAAATAATTGTTGAATATTACAAAATTCATAAGACGGGAAATAATTTAAACTGTCATTATAGGAATTAATATTTTCATAGATTAAAGATTTGTTACTGCTAAATTTTGTTACGTTCTGCGTTATTTTTTATTCAAAAGGTACTCACTGTTACCTGAAAAATTAAAAAAATGCATTAAAATATGATTAAATAGTAAATAAATTTGAATAGATATAAACAAAATATTTACTTGTGCTGAACTCATTGAAATAGCAAATAAGGCAAGAAGCAAAATATGAATAATTTTCATCATTTTTGATCTGTAAAAAAAATGAAATAAAAAGTACTTGACATTATAATAATAATCATTAAAGTGTATCCCTGGTAGAAATCTGACTATATTTTCTAGCCTTGAAAGTAGTTTATAGGTATAATTAATAGGCAATTTACATTTTACTTTAACCCGGTAAAAAAAACTATTTTATTGGTCTTACAACTACTCTAATTTTTTAATTTTAATTACAAACTAGAAAATACCTATAAAATAGCAAGCGGTATTATGATTAATAAATAACAGAAAATAGACAATTTACAGTTAAATTAAATTTCTATGAGTATTTTTTAAGAAATTTAAATAAAATTATTTTTTCAAAAATTATAACGCTTATTATCTTCTTATAAAATACCGATTCTTAACGTAAAACATAAACTCGGAAGAGAATATGCTAAAAAGG
This sequence comes from Anagyrus pseudococci, assembly GCA_030522585.1. Classification (NCBI taxonomy): domain Eukaryota; kingdom Metazoa; phylum Arthropoda; class Insecta; order Hymenoptera; family Encyrtidae; genus Anagyrus; species Anagyrus pseudococci. The sequence goes on along the minus strand of JAPYYQ010003135.1, from coordinate 11,561 downwards.
GTTTCACTTATATCTAATAAATCTTAGAATTAATGGCTAGTTATAGGTATTTTTTGTAAATCTATTTATTTTATCGATAAAAACTATATAGAATTTCCACCAGGGTGTTAGAAAATATTTAATCAATCTCGAATAAACAGCTTCGCTTTTTTGGGTTATTACTTTTATAAGAAGATTTTAAAGAGTATATTATGTATATGGTTTTTTGCGTACCTTTTTTTTATAAAATCTGCTTGATACTGCTTGAAAACGGAAATGATATCTTGGTAACTTACAATAAGTTTATATAGTCCAATTTTTCGGTGAGTTATAAATAAATTGTGTATTGTGAATTGATGTTATACCACTATGACATTTTCAAACAGACAACACAAATTTATTGAATTCTTATCTGTTTACGAGACTTATTTGTAACACTTCAAGACACATGTACAGATTGCACAAGTTATTAATACATTACAAATTTTATAGGATTATGACGTTGTTAACCGATTCAATATTTCTTTGCAAAATTTAAACAAAGTTACGCGTTTTGAATACATTATAAAAGTAATTACATTTTTTGCGATTAATTACAATCGATCACAATCGATTTAAACTTTTTCTTGTTCATTTGTAATGTCTTCGTTAAGTTGTAATGTACTGTCATTTTATAATTTGTAAGCCACTTGTATTGCTATGAGTAATTTATTATCACCACGTAATTAACCGTAATAATTCATTGAATTATGTAGGTTTATAAATAATTATATCAAACAAACGACATATGCAGACGTAAGTAAAGATAAAAATAAAAAACATGACGCAATTTTAGCTTATGAATAACAAAATGATGTGAAAAAAGGAAACAATAATTTAAAATTTAAGTGTTAAAGGTGATTTATAATGATAAATTATGTTAAATAATACCTTACGACATACTGAAGACTGTGCCTTTGATCGAATGAGGCATATAATTCCAGGTAGGCTTTTTGAGAATGTCTAACAATTTACGGCAACGCTCATGTTGAAAAATATTTTCAATTCAGGGGGTAACTTTTACATGTAAATGTATGACAGTTAACGTAAATGAAAGTGTCAGTTTCTGAATGATTTCTGATGAAAACGGTTTTATTACATTACTTGTGTAAGTATTCTATGCTTGAGAGTAAATGCATTCGAAATAAGTTTGAATTGCGCGCAACACTTGGTCCAAATCGCTAGCATCCGTAACCTCCAAATGCGAGAATTCCTCGTTGAATATCTTTTCATTTTGTCCATCAAGGTGTATATCTAAAAATGTAGTTAAAAAGCTAATGACTTCTAGTTTATTCTCTTAATTTTTGGTTTATTTCTTAAGCGTCTATCAAACAATATCCTGCAACTTCCGGTGTCAAAATTACGAGCGTCCATAAGAGCCTATGTTAACCTTCATTTTCAAATCGTGTTTTCTCAAAATCTAACTCGTGAACCTCCCTTAAAATTTTTTTCCAGTTACGTATGTTCATTCCAAAAACAACTCTGCAGAACTTCCTACAGATCTAAAGACTTTTGATTCACGCTTGAGCCTCCTTAAATTGTAGAAATCTGTGCAAGGAAAATACTATTATTTATGCTCTGAAAATTCGGTTTACAAATTTCAATGGTCATAGTGTAGCGGGCGCCGAATGTTAATTTTACAAGCTTGTTTATCTGGCCTTTTGATGTTACTCGTGTAGTATCATTGAGTGATGGTTTTACTGCACTGTTTCATTTAGTACTTTACTGCAGATTATTATAAAAGTCCATAGTCTTCGTAGAAGGAAGCAATGACTTTCAAATCAGCCTTTTACATTCAATTATTATATTTTTTTTCACCAAAGAAATGATAGGCTCGCTGGGCATTAGAATCATTCTCCAATAATTAAAGATCATATCACAAGCGAGTAATATCTGTAACGCGTAAACTCTGGCAGAAAAATGCTTTGGGCCTGAAGAATCTATTTAATTAATGCTAAGATTAATATTTTCCTTGGGATAAACTCTGATGGAAGATGTTGTATGGGCAGCATTTATTTGATACTGAGAAAATATTTACAATCGTTTTCGTTGCGCTCGTAGCTTCGGTAGCTGAAATCTGTCTTGACTGTCATAATTTGCTGCTCGTTGCACTTTCTGTAATTACTTGCCTCGTCGTTCTCTGTATTTTATTATTTTGATCGTTATTTTCTTTGATAAAAAATACATTTTAAATTATAATTTTTCCGTTTTTAATTGGTATGCAAGTATATTTTTAGTTGACTTACCTTTCATTTCTACTAAATGCGTTTTGCTAATATTCACCATAGTATAATTCATCAGTCTGATTTTCAAACTTTATTTTATTTTCTTGTTACAATTCAATTGCTCCAAGGAAATATTTTTTTTTACTTGGCTATAAATTTTAAATTTTAAATTCTAACACGTTAATACCGTCTTATCTTAGGAAGAAAACTATTGCCATTGTTGATGCTTCAATGTTGATGAATAAGCTAATTACAAAAATAATCGTTTTTGTGCCAGTTATAGCAAAATGTTGTAATTTTTCATATATATTAAGCGCTCAAATTTGCATCATTTTTTCAACGAGTATGTTACAACATATTTTCAAAAATCTATCTATAATGACTTCTAAAAAGCTTGAACTGTTTTTTAATGTTTCCACGACTTTTGTCTTGCAACGTGTAATAATTAATATATTTTTTAAAACGCCTTATTTCAACCCAATAATCCAATCTAAATCCCTAGCTACGCACATTAATTCAGCCTTCAATTATCCCTTCCGTCCGCAAACTCCCCAGATCTTATCATTACACAAATGAAACTAAGAAATCCATCCGTGTATCCTAAATCAAAACTTGTGCGCCGAGAAAGGAAGCGAGACGAGAGCTCTGTGTAATGAAGCCTAAGTAAACTCGGAATACACACACCTTAGTGCCATATACCGATTCGCGTTCGTAGCGCCGCGCGCTCGACTTACCGCGCTCGGCGCAGCGTAAAAAGACAAGTGCCGTGTAACGCTTTGATTCTCCCCTTCCTCCCTCTTCCTCGTATCTATCCAACCGTGTGAAAAATATCACGACGTAGAGGGGAAGAGTTGGCGGACAGGAAGCTTTTCTCTCTCTTTCTAGCTTCCCGGTACACACCCGTGTCCCTCGTTTTGATCCTTCCTGTGGCTATATCAGCTCTCTTCGTGATACACATATATATAGAGAGAGAGAGAGAGAACGCGCAATCGGCATCCGAAATCTGATGTGGCCCAGCAGCTCGCTCGCGGAGAATCGCGATACGGAGGATACTCTAATAACATGCACGGTTATTAGGCTAGCTATAGCGAGCCTGTAACGCACACGCCACTTGCGCATTGTCAAGGAGGCAGCTCTCGAGGGCTGTGTTGTCAAGGAGCTCGGGCCTATCGCCTGCTGATCTCGACACTTTACATCCGCCTCTTAATACCCTTTTCATAGTCTCCTCTGCGGCTAGACGTAGGGGCGTTGCTTCTTTTTTTGCTTTTCAGGAATATAAGCGTTGAGAAAGACTCGCGTAAGTGACGTTAATGAAATTTAAATATTAGCCTGTTAAAGTCCTATTAACTAAAGAATATTATTATCCTCGAGACGCTCGTTGCTTTTTCAATTAATCGCGCGTCCATAGTGTAAGATACTTATCCTGAATTTTCGATATATTTTCTAAGTTACAACAAATGCTTTCGTTCATTCAAACGAATCTAAATATTAAAAAGAAATAAGAGAAAAAAAAAGTTGTAATATTTAGCAGAGCATTTTTGTCCTTGACTGTGTTTCTTGACCAGTGTTGAAATACTTAAGCCGCGGAGCTTAACACAAAGCTACAAGGCACGAAGTAAAAAGAGAGAAAAATGCCCAACAATTCTCTCGCTCTACATACATATGAGAGCCCGAGAAAATCCGGGTGTACCAGGGCGTTTCGCAGATTTGTTCCACGCCGGCTCTTGCACTATCTCTGTCTCTTTCACGTTGCGGGCTCGGGGCTGCTATTAGCTTACCTGGTCGCCTCTCTTTGCTAGCCATGTAAATTCGAGAGCTCGGGAAACAATCGTACTTGTATAATCTGCAAGGAAGACGGGGAGGTGGAGGGAGGTGGAATGCAAATCGGTTAACCGATCTGCCTGCCGATCGATTATGCGTATTAGCCTGCGCGTTGTCCTCGTCGGTCGCTTGTTCGGCTTGTTTTGTCGGCAGGAGAGATACATGGGGCAAAGACTTGGAAGATTGAAGTAACGTATTGGGTGTATCGGAACACCGCGGCTCTCCCTCTCTGTGCACATGTGCCTGTGCTTGCATACGCCGAGTCATTACGACTGTGGTATTATATATGTCATAAACTTTTGGTCTTATAAGGGTCCGGAGTACACGAGCTGATATAAGATACCTGCTTATCTTCTTTTTGTTTGTTTTTGTGATTGTTTTGTATGTAGGCTTGGAAGGACTCGTCCCTATTAAACTATGTAAAAGCGAGTAGAGTCAAGGCTTCCTAATGGTAAAAGCTCGAAAGTATTGATTATTACACGCAGAAAAATGTCTCAATTACCAAATTTTAGAGTCTTTCTATTTTTAACGCTTAGTCTAATGTCGAAAAAAAAAAACGAAATTCGAAATCTAATCTAAGAAATCAACCTCATTGGGATTTAACCCTATAGAAGCGCACAATTTTCTGCCGTCTTCCGCGGAAACATATCCCGCTCGGATTATGTTCCGCGACCGTTACCGACATCCACGGACATACTTTATTTGCTCCAAACCAATCAAGATAACTCGTTTTCCGCGTCATCTCTTTCCTGATCCCCCTTTCTCTCGGCCCTTCGACGCTTGTGCAGTCGACAAAGCATAAAATGTATGTTAAGCCATAGCCAGCTTATAGGAATTATCGCATGACGATAAAAGTTGCGCAGCGTTGCCGAGAGAGAGAGAGAGTCAGAGATAGTTTCGTTGAAAAGTCTCTCTCAAATGAGTCTAGCGGAACAGGGGCGATCGGTTAAAGCAGCCGCGCGTTTATCCAGTCTTACCTCCGTTTTTTCTCGCTCGCATTATCGGAGCCAGCCGCGTCGCTGTCTCTCTCTTTCTCTCTGTCTCACGCTCCTCGATGGGGGATGTGTAACGGCGGTCCTCGTCCCCATGCCCGCGCACCTGGCTCACCTGCCGCTCTCTGCTCGGTAGGATGCCGTCAAGCTGTAAGCAAATTGCACTGTCAGGGAGGTATATGTACTCTCTTTCTCTCTGCTCCGCGGCCCTACAGCACGCGCACGCATCTGTACATGTATATATTCTCATTAATTACCGACCAGCCCCGTTTATGGCCTCTAGACCCTGCGATTTCGTTTCAATTAACAGACGCGAATATTTCGCGAGCTTGGAAAGCTGCGATGCTTTCCTTTTTATCTAAAGGGTATACTATATGCGAGTAGTGGATTGGGTCAATTGGCGCAGCGTGTGTGTATCTGCGTCGCGACTGATTGAGATTTTCATGGGGTGTACATCCGATGGAATGTTATCGCTGGGTAATTTGTTTACGATGTAACGGGCCGTGTTTTCGTTTAATCGGATAGCCTCTACGTTTTATGCACTCACGGCGATTAGAGCATTTTTTCCTTTTATTTTTAAGGTTAGGAAAATTGTAAGGTATAAAAGAGGGAAGATTGCTGAATTCGTTGGAATCTTATCTTTGGCTAGTTAACGGAATGGTTATGGGTCTTTTTTTTATTGCGAGAAATAAAAAAATTCGATTGGAAAAGAGAGGACGTTTTGATAATGATTGGTGTCTGTCTGCTTACTTTACAGGAATACGCCGGTCTTGGGAATATTGCAAGGTAACGCGTCGGAGCCGAAGCTGTTGTTCAACGTCAGGCAGGGCAACAAGATCATCAAGGATGAATTGGTTGTCAAGCCCGGTACTCCATTACAAATGGAAATTTATTTGAGCGAGGAAGCGGCCACCGTCTACGGGCTTCTCGTCACTCATATGCAGGTTACCGATACGAAGAGCCAAGAGGAAACTATCATTTACAACGGGTAAGATAGGCTGTCGTTCTTCTTTTTTTTTGTCAATCTTCTTTTGTTCATCTGCAACCAGTGTCAAAATTATTTTTATACTTTGAAGATTGTAATCTGAAATTTTAAAAAATACTGATTTTTCAATTTGTGCATTTGTGCAAATAATAAAAATAATTAAAAAAAAAGATATTTATTATTCTGATAAAGTAGAAACGTTGTTGGTTGGCATAATGCGAATCGGCAGAAAAGTGACGAGGCCTGCGGGGAAGAAAAGATTGAAGGCCGGAGTAAGAGAGGCAGAAGAGAATAAATCGACTTATTTCTCTCGGTTCGGAGCAAGTCTAACACGACCGATGAAAACTTTTGCTTTGCAGATGCTCGGTGGACCCGTACCTCTTCGAGAACTTCGAAACTGTAAACGGCCACTTCTTGTCCGCCAAGTTCCGCGCCTTCAAGTTCCCGGAGAGCAGCTACGTGCAGTTCCACGGTACCGTTAGCGTTTGTGTGGGCAAATGTCGCGGGGTAAGTCCATTTCCTCCCGCTACCACTCGCTCCTCGTCCGCCAGCTGAAAATTTAACTAGCTAAGCCTCCTCTCTCTCTCTCTCTATTTCTCTCGTCATCCCTCACCACCGAGAGAGAAAGAGAGTTTCTCTCTCGCTGACGGACGCATCCGCGCGCAAACGGAATACTAATTGATCTTCCCCTCTGGAGCTCCGGAATGCGCTGTAGATTGTCGGAAATTTTATGGGCTTGTTGCGTAGACTCTCGGCCCCTGCGCGCGATTCTCTATGTGTGTACACGAGCCTGCTTTCGTATTGTTCGCGCGCGAACATATTCGACAATTGCTTTTCTTTTGTGCGCGATTATTTTTAGTTTAAACGCCGCTTTTACTCTCAATGGAATTGGATAATCGGTCTGCCTGTACTCGGAATGTAACTACTTACCTTTTTCCTTGTCCTTTTTTCTTTTGCTTCTTACAACAGGAACTAACATATCGATGTTACATTTAGCATGGATATTCTGTAAATCTGTACATTATGATCGAGTATTTGAGATGAGGAACAAATAATTTACTTAAAAATTAAAAACAAAATTGTTAGTATTTAAAACAATGTTTCTGACTATTAAGTAATATTTTTTTTTTCAATTCTACTAGATTGAATGCAGCAACGGTAAGATTGGATATGGACGAAAACGACGATCCGTCGAGCCTCCCGAAAACGGGAAAAACGAAGTATGGGAAATGGCAATGTCGGTGTTCCTGAGGGTAGATTTCGACGACGATGTTCTCACTGACGAAGGTAAAATGACTAAAATAAATAACTTGTACTTAATTGCAGCAATTAAAAATGCATGACTTATTAAGAACTGTGCCGCAACAAGTAGGCAGTAGAAATTACTAATTACAATATTTTAATAATTTTACTCAACGATAATGGGTATAGTCTAAAATTAATTTTCTTTTTATTGCGAAATACCAGTTTCGTAAACGCACAAATGTGAAAATCGCAATTTTTTTTAGTAGCCTTCGAGATTAACTTGCACTAAACGTAAATCCCAGTTAGTTAGTCTGACGATTCATTGAAATAAAACTCGATATAATTTACAATATCTGGCAGCGCAAATAATAACAACAACAAAAAAATAATACTATGACGCTTATGATTAACAATGCAAAATTTTTGTGTGTTTTCTGTTTGTTTCAACATCTGTGTCTCAGAAATTTCTAAATTCATTCGAAAAGGAAAAACGCGCGAGAGGACGGTACGAGCGGAGGAGATCGGCGAAAAGTTCCAGTACAAGACCGGCGTCCACACCGGCGTCCACGGCGGCAGTTCCAAGAGCTCGCCAATCTTCCCGCTCCTCTTCGCTCTGCTCTGCGCCTACAGGATCCTGTAAAACGCCATGGGACGCTACACTCGTCGGAGCACTGGAGAAACGACGCTATCGTATTGCTAAGACAATCTTTGTGGCGCAACGGCGACCGCTGGACGTTTTCTCATTTATCCTCATTATCTCACCCCCTCCCTCCCTCGGCGTCTTCTTGATTTATAGGCGAAACGACGTTTTCGCGGAAAATAACCGGCGCTCCGAGGGCCGATTACGAGTTTACGAACTTCTTGGATTTAACCGCAATGTTCTTCTATATCCAGGCACGCGCGCACCTATGCATCAAGCTAAAGCATAATTCTTAGTTTTCTTTTCACTCGAATGATTAACTGTTACTTCGCGTCAAGTGGCATTGCTTATCCCTTATTCCCGAGAGATTTCACATTTTTGGAGGAGATGACAAAATGTCCGGCACGCGACCGAGCCACACACGTCATGTGATACTAAACTAAAAAAAAAAAGAAACCAGAAGAAAAGTATAGAGCCAGAAAAGCTTCTTCGTACAGCGAGAGAGCAATACCGATGTAGCGTGAGAGGAGAAAACGCCGAGATCGGTAATTAATAAAAAAAAAAAGAAGAAGGGGGAATAAAAAAGGAGAAAAACGAGGACGTGGAGAGAGTCGATAAAAAAAAGAGGTGAAATGTACGATGGTTAGAAAGAACGCGGAGCTGAGGGTGAGAGGGGAGGGGGTAGCGGCGCCGCGGTGTATAAAATTGCAGCAATCAAATTGCCGGTAAGACGGTAAAGGGGTGCAGGGGTGCGGGGGGAGGGAGGACGCGGAGAGTCGAGAGATGGTCGGAGGAGGAACAAACGGAATCTCGCTGAGCACGGCGTTTGTCTCCGTCAAGGGATACGAGTTTGTAAGGGGAGGGGAGGGGGGCATAGGAGAAACGACGAGTAGAACTGGCGACGACTCTCTCTCTCTTTCTCGTCGCTCTTGGTGCAGTAGCGGCAGTAGCAGCAGCAACTTCCGAGCATTTCTCCGCTCTGCAACTGCTGAATCGACGACGCCTCTCCTCCAAATTTTATGTATCTGCGCCGTCCATTTCTATAATTGCGCCTGTATACTGATCTTTGTGCCCGTCGTTGCTTACGCGTAATATATGGCAACGGTCTTGCGACGCAATTCTCATCTTATATATGCGAAGTCAGTTGTATCAAAATGTAATAACGTTTATCCAAGAGACGGATTGTTTTATAAACGGTTTTGTCCTAGCGAGATGGTATGCTGCTGTACATAAGACGCGCATAGCCGCAAAAACATATAGTGCGATGTGAAGCTTATACAATTATATAAAGCGCGAAAAGCGAAATTCAGCTTTTGCGAGCGGAGAAAACTAAAGGACCTAGTCGTACGACGACGTAAATACTTAACGCGGCTTTTTATAACTAGCATTAATATTAAGCGTCCCAATTAAGTTTTTTTTTTCATTAATCGACTAGATACAGTATATTAATTTTCAACTGCCTTGATGATTGCTCAACTGAACAAATACGCAACTCTCTCACACACACCACAACACACTCACATACGTATACATATTAAGCAGGATAACGAGCTGTTTAAGCGAGTGAGAGCTGAAAGCTGTGTGCACGGGATTTTGTAAACTAAGTGACAATAATTTTTTTTTTTCGTAATCGCTGGTATATATGCGTACCGTGCGTTTTAAACGTAAGATTTAATGCGAATTAAGCTAGCTGTATACTTACGGTACTACTGAGCAATAGATATGCGATGGATATATTGCAAGCAATCGGGACAATCAGAGCAAGGGTAATTGACAAGTGCCCATTTAATTTAATATGGTACTTTTCTTATGTACTTTTTCTATATTCTCACGCCTTTTATTCAAACGATGTGCGCTTTAGCTAATTATATAACTGTGCGATTAATTTCGAATACACTTTAAGTGCATTCTATTAAATACTTTGCAATAAATAACGAATAGTAGTTTAATTGTATTAAGTTGTGTAATGAATCGAGATTAACGAATGACAGCTAGTTATAAAGTTTTATGTATTTTACGATATTTTCATTAAAATCTGTTCTTACATCTAGTACTTTCATTGGTCTTTTGTACTTTTATTGTCACATTCCTTTTTAATCTCTGAAATTAAAAATTATTTGCACCAATACCTCGTGCAAGCTCTTTAAGTTCAAAATTAACAATAATAAATGTAGGCACATATTAATTATCAACATTTTTATATTCAAAATAGTTCAAGATCAACAATAATGTTATAAAACTTTTAGAAATACAAAATTGTTTAACAACTGATTACATACATAACTACACTAAAATCTTGGAATGTCCAACAAAATGCAATATAAAAAAATAAAAATTCTTTTTATACAAAAAAAGACGAACACACAAATCACAAAAATGTTGGTTGATCGAATCTCACATTCGATAGATTCCAAATTTCGTTTCAGGTATAGGTGCATTAAGCGCCGCTGATAAGCTCAGTGCAATGACATTTCTCGTGTCGACTGGATCAATTACGCCGTCGTCCCAAAGTCTATTTCCAAAGAAAATATTAATTGAAAAACTCATCAATGTATATCTTGATTAAATATTGATGCAAGAAATAAATATTACCGAGCACTCGAGTAGTAAGGACTACCTTCAGTCTCAAATTGTTGAATTATCGGATTTTTCAAATTATCCTCTTCTTCCTTGGTAAGCTGTGAACATAGACCAACAGCAAATTAAAATAATGATATAGTGAAGCAATAATAATAAATGAAAGCATAATTCGATTTATGAAAAGGCAGCGAATGAATAATATGCATAAGTTGAAGGTAAAAATCGCACCTCCTTGCCCTCCCTTGCGCGCTGGTCCCTTGTAATTTGTGCCATTACTCCAGCGGCCTGTTCGCCTCCCATCACGGATATCCTCGCGTTCGGCCACATGTAAAGAAATCGCGGCGAGTAGGATCTTCCGCACATACCTGTGGAGCATTTTATCACAATTACCTTCTGCTGGCCTATGCTGGGCACGCTTGAATCGATTGCAGCTCGCGCACATCGAGGACTAGACGCGGGGAGCGCGCAACAATGCCCAGTCCATAATGCGGCCATTTGTAACTACGCGAGTGCGGAAAAGGAAGGGATATCAGTCGGAATAGGAAAATAAAGCATAATGCTTTGGCGAATATTACCGTAATTTCCAGCCCCGTAAGATCCGCCAATGATAACGGTGATTTTCGGTACTTTGGCGCAGGCGACCGCTGTTACCATTTTAGCTCCGTTCTTGGCGATGCCACCGGCTTCGGCCTCTCTGCCCACCATAAAACCTGGAGGTGCATAATTTTTGTTTTGTTTAATACTGTGGGCCGCATCGAGACAATTTAATCACTCTTTAATTATATATTTTGCACTACAGCATTATCCATGCAATTATAATATTAGAGGTGTAAGTGTACAAACGACTACATTTCAAAAATTCAAATTTCAAGAAAGGTACATTAATTAAAATCTTACGCACACCATAACTATATACATGATTAACAAATACGCACTCGTGCATAAGCAAGAGAAAGTCGGGGTGCGGTTCAAAAAATAGAATGAACACTGCGCAGACGAGTCATTTACAGAATGTACATTTAGACGAATGTATAAATGTAGAATGTGCATTCCGT
>JAPYYQ010003134.1:0-13127 GCA_030522585.1 Anagyrus pseudococci | reverse complement strand
ACATAACAATTTTAACTGTCGAAACTAATAATAATTTCTTAAAATAAATCTATCAGAGTTGTTAGTGCCCGCGAAGCGGGCCACATGTCTCTAGTTTTAATAAAAAAAAACATAAACGCTAAATAAAAACGCGCGTGGCATCAAAATTTATGCCAACAATCGACTGTTATTCGTGTCAGATTGACCACGTTTTTTTTTCCAAAAAGTATAATATTCAATTCTAATCTTTAGCAGTCGATTTTTTCATCCTTTTTTTTCTATAACCAATCAGATATCAACGCATACCATACAGCATAAACGAACGCCAGAGTCGAGAGGAGCATAACATATTGAAGCATTTCATTCGCGAAAATCTCGCGCAGAGTTTGAATAATTCAAGAGCGACCGCAAATGGAATGTTAACCCGTTGATTTCTGAAGCGATTAGGCGAAAAATCTGTTTAAAGTACCGCGAGAAAGCTCCCTATACGCATTGCCGCGTAATCGTTAAATTTCGATGTTGGTTTGTCCGTGAGTACATAAATAATGGTAGACAGACAATATCGAGAGGAGTAAGCCGGAGTTAAAGAGGACGCGTTATAGCACGAATGCTCGTAGATCAGCCGTAGGGAAGAATAAACGAGCACTTGCTGCTCCGAGGATGCCACGGGACACACGATGAGGATCCCGAGGTCTCGAGGCTCTTTTATGACTCCTCGCTAAATTGTGGCTTAAATTACTCTCCTTCTCTTTTTTTTCGAAACGGCTGAGGAGGTTGTATATTACAGCTACCGGAGAAGGCTCCATCCCCTTTCCATCTGCCCGACTTAATCGAGCTCCTGTATTTTTTTAACACGTTTATTAAAAGGTCTTTAAATACATATTTTAATACGAGCTCACGGCCTTTCTTGTCTGCGCGTTCTAGACTCTTCACTCGCTTGATAGTTATTATATTTTCCGGGATAAACTTTGAACGCTTCTCTATTTTTGCTGCCAGTGCGCGGTAAAATAATAGAGTCCCGCTTGTATTCTCGTTGAGCTTTTAATATAAACAATGTATTTTCTGATACAGCTTTTTTTTATTTAACGAACGGCACACACGTTGATTTTCCCTCCTCCTTCGCCTCCTGTGCTTTATACTTTTTAATTTGAAACTTCCGATGTTCAAACGTCGGCTTGAAGTGCATTGTTTAATTAGAGAGGAAAAATATCGCGAGGAACATCGTTGTAATTCTTTTTTAAAGCGTGTAATGTGAAAAGCTTCAAGAATGCAAAGTATACGAGCTTTCGAGTGCGGTTAACGTAAAATCAATTTTCCGCGGCTGTACTTTCTCTTTTTTTCTCGTTTTTTTTTAATTTGCATAGGCATTGACTTTTATTCTAATTAAAAGCTCTTAAGATTGCCACGTATATATTTTCTTTTATCGGCTAAGGCGAGTGTATCCGGTGCCATGAACATTTTGTCTCTCTCTCTCCCTCCCCTTTCTTTTTCTCGTGAAAATTTATGGTTATCGATATCGAAAGGACCTCATTCGTAAATGGAATGTGTCCAGAGGCACATGAAAGAAATATCCAGGTTATCGTGAAAATTGTATTTCAGCTGACAAAGTAATCAGCCGATTAACTCGCTGCTTAGCGGAACGCGCGTATGCGAGCGTCGTAAATGAATAATTAACATCCACTCGTTCGTAATATTCGCCTATAAACAATAATGCAACGCGCCAATTAGCGGACAATGTTGCCGTGCCAAAGTCGGGGATTAATTTATCGCGTGATTCGCGTTACACGATTAGCGAGCTTTCTCTTTGGGTAAAATTGTAAATTAAAGCCTGTCTGTAAATGTGGAAACTAATTACAAAAAAAAAGGGAAAAAAAGGGAAAAAAAGAAAAGTTGAGATGGATAGAAAGAGTCGCGTCTATGTCAATGATAGATTTTAATTTGATTACGCTTTTAATTCATTTCACGCTAGAATGCAATTACAATTGCATAACCAGACGTCGAGCGTCCATGTTGAGCGCGCGCAATGCTAATTTTTAACGTATTTATAAAAGTAAGGGGAAGACTGAAATAAAAAATGAAGAAGAAGAAGAAGATGAATTAAAGCCAATATTCCTTTGTGGGATATGAATGTACTCTTTGCGCCCCTGTGCGTTGACAGTGCGCGAAAATAAATTTTAATTTTCCCCAGGCTCGTGAAAATTTGCTCTCTCGCGGGCGCGCGCCTGCTTGCGTCTTTTTCTTTTTTTGTTCCGTTAAACTTTTCTCTACGCGGTCGCCACTCTCCCCCACACCCGTCTATTTTTATTTCAGAAACAACGGTCGTTATGAACTTTCAACGGATATTCAAAGTCTCCCAAAGTGCCTGTAATTCTTCGTGAAAAATTTGAAAGGACCACATTGGAAAATTTGCCGTAGACAAGATAAAGAACAGCGCCGCGCAACAATGTGATAGCTATACTCTTATACGGCCGTGTATTGTGCAAGCTCTTGATCGATATTCCGAGTATTTCTAACTTGCCGGATGGAATTTAAATTCAGCGAGCAGAGCATCGACGATCCCGAAATTCCGTTATCTTTTCCGGGGGGTCGGGTTTTACTGAAAAACATCTTCTTCGAGACGCAGCCGAGCTTGGTAATACCGCGGAAAAGGAATCGCGACTTTTCGATGGTCAAAGACACGAGGATCCGCGAGGTTGGCGCAAAGAGCGAGTTTTATTTTCTATATCGACTCCAGGCTCACTCTGAGCCATACGATCCTTTTTCGCTTATTGGAACTCTCATTCCGATGTATTGGCTTTTTGTGGCTTGCACATATATACTCTTGTTTTATTAACTCGATAAAATTTTGTTTCGCAATAATCCCAAGGTAATTCGGAAATGTTACATTTTTACTCCCACGCGGTTATTGTCAGTTACCATTGATACATTTCGTAAAAAGCCACCGGGCTTTTCTAAACTATGCGCAGATCAGATTCAAATTGTGCATAAATTTTCGAAATTCGAGCTTTCTCAAGCATTCAGATCCGGCATTACATAGCTTGCATTCGTCGCGCATTCGACGAGGTAATCAATTTAGGCGAAATAACCCGTAGATATTTCACGTTTTTACCGTAAATCGCAGCCAATTAAATTCTCTCTCGCGCGCAACACTGCTTTGTTTTAATAGAGCCAATTCGTTGTCCGGACGATATAATAAAAGCTCTCGGTCACTGAGCGCACGAGCGCATGTCAAGCTTTTTATTTCCCTCGGGAGGACTCGGCTTTCGCTAAATTTTGCGCGAGAACAGCTCTATTGCGTAAGCTCTCTTTTTTTTCGTTGCCAATTTCAACTTGTTACAAAACCATGTTTATTAATTCTCGAGCGATGGGAAGAATGCAGAGGCGTAAAAATACGCGGTTGTCGTTGAAAAGAAGGTCGCGGTTAAGACGGAATGAATAAAAGCGCAATTAGAAGCTCAACGCAAACATTGAGAGTCGATATAGCAAAGCTTAGGTCTACCTTCTAGACATTTAATATTTCACGTTTAGCGGCCTCGCGTTAAATGTACGATCGTGCAAGCTCTCCTCCGCCGAGACGACTCTCGAGCTCACAGCTACTGGACTTGCAAGACGTTCATTCCGCGTCGATTAATATGGCAATTCATTTGCCTTCTTACGGTATAACGATTCACGTGGATTTACGATAGGAGGCTCTAATAAAAATTGAAGCGACCGCGCGGGAGCGGTTGGTAATTTTTACGAGGTGGCGTTATCGTACGACAGCCAAGCGACGATACGCAATATATACATATATCCGGGAAGGGGGGACCGAGTATTGAGAGCTCGAAATGCATCGCCGATCGTTTGCTCAGGCTTTGCTGCAAGTTATTTATAACATTGAGGTTTGTTTGGGCAGCACGCGCGCTCGCTCGGCACTCGACGACTGCGCGTATATTTGCTTGAGCTTGAAGCCGGCGCACTTTATTCGGTTGGGAGCGGATAAATTATGAACTCGACGTCGAGAGGCAACTGTGTGTGTACGCCGAAAGTGTTGCGCGCGCTCTCTCGTTGACGATTATGCGTCTGGCCGCAGCGATTTCGCGACAATCATTTTGCCAGCGCGCCCTGCCCGCGAATAACAAATGACCCGAGCGAGCGAGAACACGAGCACGAGTATCTCTCGTAATTATTTTGCCGGATGGATTTAAACTTGTTGAAACTTGGGGCCAACCGAATTTCCCCGGCCGCGAGGAGTTTTAATGAAATTTCAGGAAAAGTTTATTATTCGATGCGGCTATGATAAATTTAATGCTCTACAATCTTGTGGACGAGCTAATTATTTGGCTTTGGAAGGCTTTGGGATCGAGTTAGGCAAGGCCTCCGCAGGGAAAGAGATTAACGTACCTGGGCAATTTGATCGAAACGGCCGAACAGCTCGTTGAGTGTCTTTACCAAATCGGAGGCTGACAACTGCTCGGACAGGGGCGTGAAGTTAACGATGTCCGCGTAGAGTATGCTGGAAATAGATTTGTTTCGATTAATAATCGTGTGTTTTTGTTTTTGTTTTTTTTATAAAATTAAAAAAAGTACATAAGCCGTTGAATTTTATTTGTTGGAAGAAAACGCGCGACCGAGAAATGTATACGAGTACATGCGCCGCATAGCATGGCTCGGGCACAAAAGAGTATAGCACAGAAAGAACACAGAGAGAGAATTTCGCCGTCGAATTACCTGACGTTATTGTGTCGCTGCACGTACATCTCGTGGAAGCGCGTCTGCTTGTGTTTGTTCGCCTCCTGACACGCGTCCGCCATCTTCAGCATAATACTCCGTTTGACCTTGACAAAATCCATATCTCTTTGAATCCTAACGCTCCTCCTTCTATCACTCGCGACTCTCCCTCTTTCTCGAACAACAAGAATTTACAAAAGATAGATAGAGATAGGCAAAGAGAGAGAGAGAAAGAGGGAGAGTTTAGGGTATAAGAAGCCACGCGAAATTTCGTTGCGGGCGTGTAACGAGCAAGCATTGTTGTGCGAATACCTAAAGTTTCGCTTAAAAATTCGGTAGCCCGACAAAGTTCGTTAGTCAAGGGTGAAAAGGTAGAGAGAAGCGCGGAGGGGAGATGGCCTCGAGCGGATATGTGCGCAGAGAGCCTCTCTCTCTCTCTCTCTCTCTCACCTCGGCAGCAATGTAGGCGGGGATGACGCTGAGCAGCAGCTGCTCCTGCTGCTCGCGCTCGCACTCGAGCTTGATGCGCGACTCGATTATCGTCTTTGTGCTGGCGAAAGTTTGACGGTGAGCCCGGGAGGTGAGCACCCGATAGTAGAGGCCAGCTGCCAGGGCCGCAAGCACGAACAGACTGTCGCTCTGGACCTGCTCGACAGAAAGCGTTACAAGCCCCATAGAGTCCATCTCTCGCTTTCGGCCGCTTCGACACCTGTCACTCTCTCTCTCTCTCTCTCTACTCCTTCTCTGTGCCGAAGCGGCCCTCTAATGCCTCGATATGGAGGCATCGATTCCGAACTAAACTCGTTTCTCCCTCTTTTATTTTTTCGTTCTACTGCTCGGAAATCGATGTGTCCATCGTTGCTTTCGTCTCACCTCGTACAGTCCGATCCTGCCATTCTCGTCGGCGAGGTAGAGCAAAAGTCGGCGCCCGAGGTAGAGGAGAGCGAGTACGAGGCCAAGGAGCGAGGGCCGTTGACGCCGGATCCGGGGCAGGGTGGCCACGAGAGCGAGAACGGCGACGAAGGCGGGCAGAGGAGCTGCCAGGGCCAGGCAGCCGAGGCCGATCAGTCCAGCGGCCAGTAGGCCCAGGCAGTAACGAGCTCGGCCGGAGTTCAAGCTCGCTGGCAACTGCGAGAGGATCAGCAGGCACAGGCCCGACACCAGCAGCATACCCAGCGACAAGAGCGGCAGCAACACCGAGCTCAAGCTCTGCGAGTCCTGTGATGCCAGAGAAAACGGGGGTATTTTTTTTAGGGTTGGTTATTTTTCTTTTCTGTTCGTTAGGAGATTTTGTAATTGGTGGTTTGAACTATGGGTAAAAGTCGTAAAGTTTTTAATAAAATTAGTTGGATAAAAAATGAATGAAAAATAAGGAGTTTCAGCTGGATATGTTGGTTGAAACGTAAAGCAAAATATTGCAATAATGCACGTTTTATGTCTGGAGTGTAAATCTGAAAAGCTGCAGTTTATCTTCGTAACAAACCGAAAAAACTTTTAAACCAGAAGATTCGTTATAAGGCCCGTGTATACACATATCTGTTTCACTGCTCGTTAATATAAAAAACGTTTTACGTCAGGAGAAAAATCTGTAAAAGGCAACTGGAAGTGACGAGATTTTTTTGTTTCGTTCGCACGCGCGCGCGAAGAAAAAAAAGCAAATATTGTCCAGGACGAAAAAAAAAGGATGGAAAAGAACGGAACTGAAGCAAAAGCGTGCCGAGTTCCATCCACCGGGGAAATGGAATGAAAACAGAGAAGATAGAACGCGAAACGACGTGTGTGTGTGTGCGTGTGTCGGATGCGCATAGCGCTTTAACTCGTCAATAGTAGAGCTTGCGACTTCCACGGCAAATATCCTGAATTCCCATAGGTTTTACCTTACGTCCTCTTTCCCGCGGTCACCTTTATTCCCATTGTTTTCTCCCAAGCTGTACACCGTAGCGCGATTTCTTTCTGGTCAGATGACACCTTTTTTTTCCAAAAAGAAGAGAAAAACGAGAAAATAAAATTGTTCGACCTGAATGGAACTGGTGCTGCGACCAAAAAATTTAGTCAAAATTTTCAACGAGATTCCCTCTTGATTGAAATTTTTAGTGAAATTTTTAAAGCGTCTCCTGATGTATGTACATTAGCTATATACGTATCTTAATGACTTGCTCTCTCTCTCTCTCTCTCTCTCTCTCTCTCTCTCTCTCTCTCTCTCTCTCTCTCTTAGGTGCACATTCGCGAGTAAAGTAATTATAAGGCAGCGTCGCGTAGGTAATTGCTGAAGTGATTCAACTGATTGAATTTAGCCAGCGATATGTCCCTGGATCTTGAAGCGCCATTTATCGCTCGAGAGTTTCAAAGGCTTAAGTTTCGTAACGACGTTAGCATCTACGAGACTTTGGCATTCGAAATCGAATCAACCGTTACCCTCGACAACACGTACAGTTTTAATCTACTCGAGATCCCCTCCCTCCTTTTTTTTCGTGTCATCTCGAAAAAAGAAAAAAAAAGTAAAAAAATTTTCCAATTTCCCCGACGTTTCAACGTATATGGCTCTCGGATCTACAAACCACAATTAGCTCCGGGAATTTTATCGCAGTAAAAGCCGGCTGCATTATATCCAAGCCGCGAGCGCGTAATGCAGCTTTAAATATCCAATTACAGGCAACGGCCGCGTCGAATTTGCCCAAGTTTATAATCGCGGTCCTGCAAGCCCCCCCCCCCCCGCCCCTCAGGTCCTATCATCCCGACGCCGGAGGCACGCGATTCATAATTTCATCAAGCTCGTAATTAGGAGCAAGCTCGGAGAGGAACGGCTGGTTTGGGGAAGGGGGTGCGCCGATCGTCGATATGCGCCGTACGCCAAGTTTAGATGAACTTGCCAGCCCCGAGAGCGTAGGCAGCCGCGGTAAAAACGATGACTCTTAGCCGCTTACGCGGAGAGAGATGCGACTCTTGTCGAGCCTGGTTTTAGAAGTAGTTTACGTCAACGATCGAGTATACGCCACGATGAGCTTTCCGTTACAAGTATATGTAGCGCGAAAGTTTCGCAAGTTGCGGAGGCTCAATCGGTTGCGATCGGTCGTGAGCGTTACGCGGATTACCCTAGTGACGATAGAACTTGAATACGATAAAAAGAAATAAAAAGCTCTGAGGTCTCCGTAGCGGTTATCGAGTATCTTCTTTTATACGTGTGATTTTCTCTTCTTTTTTTCTATGCTCTTAAACGCACAAAGCTTGCGCGCCACTATGAAATTGACGCGGGATGCGTAATCGAATCTCGACGGCAACCACCGCAAGCATGTTACCACCCCCGTTCCTCCGGTCTCACTTGCCGCGTCAAAGCGAGTTTACACCGCTAAATTTCGGTGAGACTTGGCTTTAAGAACCCAAAGGATAAGCGATGGAGAAAGAAATTCGAGTATACTCACGTAGAGATAGATGAGACAGAGAAGGGCCGGCAGGGCAGCTATGACGGTGAGACTGAATACGCCGGTGTAGAGGGAAGCGGTAAGCTTGCCCTCGTATCTGTCCCGCAGCTCTTGCAGCTCCTTGTCACCGGCGTTGCTCGACGACGTTGTCTCTGCGAAGCAAGTTTTACAGCTTTTTTTTCTAACACTTTTTATGAAACTTAGGGGGATTGTCGTTGTTTTTAGTTTGCGCTTAATGACGGGGAACATAAAGTTTTTAATTATCGTTTCGTTACAATAATGTACTTAAGTACTTTGAACTTTGTAAAATAGGGTAGTCGTAGCGACGCAGGTGGTCGAGGCATTTTCCCGATGTTTCGGCTTACAACGCAATAACATGTAAATCGCCGGACGAGCGTACAGAGCGAGCTTAAGAGAGAACAAAATGCGTAAGGCATAGCAGAGGAGAACGGAAAAAGGCAAAAATAGAGTTTTGAATTGTTCATGTTCAATGGGTTTTGTTTCAGAAGAGAAAATTAATTCATAGATAGTGATATGGTAATGAAGCTTTTAGGGAGTATTCTGAAATATATTTCTGACAACTGATCACGCGATATCTAAAGTGTATCGACTTTTTTTTTATATTGAACATAAAGTGCCACTTGAGACTTTATCTACTGTTCGCCTCACGAGGCTTTGGGCTTTTAAAGAAACTCGGCTGCCTCAAAGTTTTGTTTAATGTTGCCATTTATCGCGAAAAAAGACGTATTTTACCGAGGTGTAAGCTTCAATTTTTGTTTATCTTTGCGTTCTTAGAATTTATACGTACTGAAAATAAATGGATTAAAAATATTTGCGTTACATAGAAACACAATAATAAAAAAATAAAAATGAAAAACAACATGTCTTTTGTTGTTGTGATTATTTAAAGTAACAGATTTTGTATACCCATAGCAAAATCTGTTCTCCATTAGAAAAAAAAATATTTTTTGTTTAAAAATACAAATAACCGCTGAAAAGCTCTGTTTGTTATATCCTATCATTCGAGAAGAAATTGATATCGTAAAAATTATACTTGAGCGAATTTCCGGTAGCTCGTACAGTCTATTTAATGATTAAACGTGAAGTAGATAATGCCCGAGTACTGTCAGACATTATCAAGCTAGACCGCTTGGACTGGTCGTTGAAAAAAAATGGTCTATTTCACTTTTTCCTCGTAACAATATTATCCATGATCAAGCTCTCATTTCGCGAAATAACAATCCTTTATTAAAAAAGAAATGAAAAATTGAAAAAAAAAAGTTAATGCAAACGTCGTAACGGCATGCTATACTTTCTCAACATCAAATAGGTCAGAGGTAAGATACATTATCGCCGACACTCGAACTCATCAGAAGCGAATGAATGAGCGTCGAAAGGCTTTGATCGAGGCCAAAGGCAGGTAGTTAGCGGCTTGAGCCTCTCTCGCGCGTCTCCGCGCAAACTTCGCCCGCTGATTGCGCCGCGTTGTTCTTGGCCCCCGCCCCTGGCTTGGCCTTTTGCGCTCTCTTTTCTCCGAGCGCGCCACTGACACATCGGCGTCGCTCGAGGAGTTCCAATTTGATAAGCCAGCCCGATTGGGCTAATCAAGCTCGATTACGACGAGACACAATGAGAGCGCGGACGGCGTGAAAATATGTTGAGCGGAAATACGCATAAACAAATCGATGTAATTAGTTCGTTGTGCGTGTGTGTGTGTGTGTTGTCGAACAAACGTTAACGTGCATTTTAAATTGAAAATCCCGGTGAACTGTTTTATTGAAATTTACACAGGCTAACGGGCAAGTCATAATATTTATTATCGTGTTTAAAAGCTGCGGAACAGCCACGTAGATTAAAAATGAAAATTAATTAATAAATATAACAGAGTATAGCTTTTGAGCGAAAAAAAAACGAAAAGAAAAAACAAACCTGTTGCCTCGAAGCTGCGAACAGCGTGTGTATCCTTTAAACCAGTCGATCAGTTCGACTAGCTCGCGGTGAAAACGATCGTTTCCTCGTTCGCCTCGAGGCTTCTCTCTCTCTCTCTCTCTAGTACCGTCAACAGACTTCCCAACAAACAAATCGAATCGCCCGATCTGATAACTTCTCCCGCGCGAACTTCTCTCGACCACCTTCCTCCCCCCACCCCCACCTGCTTGTTTGCTCCTCGGTGGCGTATACATACGTATGCAGACGGGCCGAGGCGGGCAGCAAGTTATACCGCTCACCAAGACCGGCTATAAATGGATTAAACCGTCGCCTCGGGCGCTCGAATAATTCACTTTCTTCGGCGCATTAACTTGCCGCCGAAATTTCCTTCTCCCGTCAACTGTCCGTCATCAAGCTAGCCTTGCGCGATACGACGTCCGGATACGGTATGCTGCCATGCCTGTGTTTTTTATTCACCCCTTTTATTTTGGACTTTGGCAAATATGGGTGTCGCTTAAGGGCCTGAATAAGAGAGAGAGAGAGAGCCGGACATGTGCTTTGTTTGTCTGCCTTCGCCGAAATAGCCCCATATTTTTGGTCGGATATTTTCATACCGAAAATAACTCATTCTGTCTCTTCTGTCTCTCTATATATCCTGCGCGGCTGTGTCGTTGGAGAGATGTTAGCCGAGACGCGATTAAAATTGCTCAGTCAGCCGTCCTAAATAATTATGAGATTCTAAGAGGAGCAAAATTGCGACGACTATTTATACAATAAAACCGCAAAAACAAAAAAGAAAAAAACAGAGAAAATCATGGTGGACAAAATAAAAGTCAAATATGGACGGGGCAAAAGCTGGGACTCGAAGTGCCGAGTTGAAGAGGTTTACGCGCGATACATAAATTCTCTTGTTTCTTCAAATCGAGAGCTGGAGAGGCACTCGGGTGCTACTATACGGGCTCGTCTTGCTTACCCGCGTTGTTTGGCCGACGCCCAAACTAACAGCTGATACTCGTAAATCATGCCGCGGCTTTCCTCCCCATAGAAGTTTATGATCGCGAGTCTAGAGAGGCGCCGACACTTCGTATGATGACTTCTTGACTTAACGCGCGAATAAAAATAACGAGTTTCGCGCTTTTCTCGCGCGTTCATTGCCATATGTTTTTTCAGATAACAGGCGATTTCGATGGATCAGATGAACTTTCGGAATTTTTGATTTTCTTTTTAAGTCTGCTATATCGATGCTGGCAGAATACAAGCTGCAGAATCCGACGAGATATCTAATAATAGGCAGTTCGATTCTAAATATAACCATATAAATTTGCTTTTAATGAAACTAAATTATTTCCTACGCAAGATTTGTTAACGCAATTAACTCCGCGCTGCGCGCACTTGTTGCTAATGAAGAAAAATTGAAGATAGTCATCGCTGCTGTAATATTTTAAATTCGGCCTGATATATTTCGTTTTACAATTTATGCTTGTCGACGTTTTAAAATTCTTTTCTAATTGCTCCACTTTACCCTTAATATAAGAATTAATTTCAATATTCAAAATCAGGTCAACGAAGCCCGGCACACAGCCGCAGCGTCCTATGGAAATTTAGAAAATCACTAATTTGACGCGATATCCGGCTCGTGGAGTCGGTGCGGGGGGATAGGGTAAGGGGAGAGCAGCGCCAAGCGCTTGTTTCAAACTTGCGGATAAATAATAAAATATCGATATTTTGGAAATAATTGGATGATGGAAGAGCCGACATTCCAGTAAGCTATATAGCCTACGATAAAAAAGGTTATTAAAAATAACGCCAGAGTGGGAGCTATTTTTTTTTTAAAAATAGCCGGATTTTAAATTTCCATTAATCGAATTTTTTTCCCTCCCGCGCTGGCGCAGGTATTCTGTAACGAGCTTAAGGCTGAGGCTCGAATTTATGATGGTAACTTATTAATTATTCCAGCTACGGGTTATATTAAAACGTCGCGGATAATTAGTTCTTCTCGCGAGTGCAAAATAAATTTCGCGCTAAAGCTTAATAGCTTTTTATGAAAATCGATATAATGCAAGCGCGCACAAATCATCAGCGCTTTCGTCGATTCTATAAAGTCCGTGGAATAATCGGATATCCATTTGCGATCATCCTTCAAATCTCCGATTGCCCCCCCTCTCTCTCGCCCCGAAAAATGGGCGTTTCAAAAATCAAGCGACACAATCAATCTCTAATATCAATCCAGAGAATCCGATCGGATAAAAGCCAGCATCATCCCCCCACAAATCCCTCGATCCTTGTCAAAATAAAAGATAAACAGCGCATAGAAAGCCTCGCCGTGTCCCATAAAAGCATCAGCATTACAAAGCGTTAACCACCATCGCGCCGACGTAGCTTTCGCTCGTCACACGTTTAATTATAAAACCATAATCAACCGTAAACAATCTCTTAAATCTTCTCCCTCGCTCTCCTCCTCTTTCTCTCTCGCTCTCTGCTTTGCGATCTTTCACGAGGCGGCTTGATTTTCCGGAAAATTTACCAGCGCTCGATTACCCCGGGGAATGTACAATTCCGTCGCTTGACCGCGGATTAATGCGTCTAGCGCTCACTCGGTCGTTTGCGTTTTCGGGATGTTTGGCATTATTGTCGTTTCTACCCTTCCCCCCCAACAGCCGCCCAGCTATACCACCATCTCGCCACACCTCCGTCATCGCTTTAACATTTTTAAAGCACGCTCCTCCCCCTCTCTCTCTCTCTCGGGAAATATTGAAATTTCAACAAACGCTGCCAGTCACGCGTGGCCGCAACAATCGCTGATATTATCTTGGAAAATCAAATCAATTTCAGAATTTTCGTTTCGAGCATATCCCCGTGCGACGGTTATTTGGTTAAAAAAAAACCAACTAAAAATCAATGCTCCGTATAGGTGAGGGGGGGGGGGAGGACGCCTCGAGACGTTACGCTCGCACGACATCACCGCGGGCGTATAGTCGTTGCTTCGCTCGAAATACACTGAGAAAAATCGCTCAGTAAAAATTATTTTAATTCTAGCAAAAATTACTATATTTTGTAGGAAAGTTGATACTTACTCGGAATTTAATAAAA
>JAPYYQ010003133.1:0-28522 GCA_030522585.1 Anagyrus pseudococci | reverse complement strand
ATCTCACCTGAGATCTCAGCTGAGATCTCTAGTCAAAACATCACCTGAGATCTCACCTGAGATCTCAGGTGAGATCTCACCTGATTATTTTCAGCAGGGAAAACACGACCGGCGACTTATAACTCCGTCGAAAGAGAGCGGACAAGCGAATAGATACAATGATGATGATGATGATGATGATGAGAGCTGACGGCTGACGATTCTGGAAACGAGCCGTTAACTAAATGATTATTAACTTGACTGTTGCTTGGAGCGTGGAAAATTTGCCTGTACTTGGCTGTAAATGCAGAGAGAGAGAGAGAGAGAGAGAGAGAGAAAGAGTAGCTGTGCAACTTCGGTCAGGCGTAGGGATCTTGATAAAAATTGGCTCGGGCAAGCCGATACGGGTTTGCGGCTGAGCTTGCGAAGCATCAGCAAGGCTGAAATAGACGGAATCGTCGCTCGTTTCGATTGACCATACCTCTAGCCTTTAAACCCCCCCCCCCCCCCGACTCGAATTGTTTATCGAGCTTAGCTTCTGGGTGCTTGTGTTTATTATTGTTGCGGGTGTGTGGGAGAGGGCCCAGGGAGGGGCAAGGCGAATATATATCGACACGTTGCCTGACAGCATCGATCAAGCTTCAGCCTTTCTAAAGGCCATTTTAACGGACTAAGCACATTCTTCTCTCGATTATTTAACTTTTTGCAATGACACATCAGTCGTGTTAGCTCGTACGCTTTTTAGTTGCACTCTCAAAGCAATCAATTCGTAAGCATAATTTGTTGCTTGTGTCTCTCAGACGAAGTTCTGGGAGGCTTGCGCCGAGAAAACGGCCGGCGAATGAGCGCTACTACGATTCCAACGTTACCGCGAAATCTCGATAGTAAGCAAAATTAAGGAAAAAATTCAAGCTCTCTAAGCTCCTGTCTGGCTAGCTCTTATACATATATTCATGTAAATATATATTTTACGGCTTGTAATTACACAGCGAGAGGATTACGTGCCCGAGTATTTTGTCAAACGGTTCTTCCAATATTACTCCAGTTTCTCGGGATTGCGTCTTTGTTTACGTCACGAGCAGGTTTTAAAATCAGATTTTTCTCGGCTTCCTCGAGACTAAAAATTAAAGAAACTTCATCATTCTCTTCATCGTGGCTTCGCCTCTTTTTCTCAATTTCATTCATTTAGTCATCGAAATATCAAATTATCACTAATCTACTCTTTTTTCCTCGCGTGTTGCTGTGAAATTTAAAAATACTTTTAAACAGCTGCCGCCGACTCGGCAGCTCGGTCATAGAGTGAGAGAATTAATGTATTTATCAAGCAAGAGAGCATTCTAAGTTGACGGATTTAAATAAAGATCAAAACGATGAATTGCAGTAAAAGACAAGAGAAAGAGAGAGAGAGAGAGAGAGAGAGAGAGAGAGAGAGAAAGAGGCAGAGAGACGGCGAGACAGAGAGGAAGAAAAAAACGGAGCAACGCGAATTGACAGATAATTACTTAATCGGCGCAGCAATTTTTAATCCGTCGGTAAATAAAGAAACGCCGCGTCGTATGTCTAAACATAGCAATTAGCCCAGTAACGAGAGTGAGAGAGAGAGAGAGAGAGAGAGAGAGAGAGAGAGAGAGAGAGAGAGGGAGGGAGAGAGAGAGAGGGAGAAGGCAGAAAGACCGAGAGCGACAGAGGGAGAGCGAGGCCAATCGATAATGCCGACAGCAATGAGATTCAAGCCTCCGGTGACAAAGCCAAGTTGTTGCTACCGCTACTGCTGCGGCGTTCTCGATAAAAGAGGAAGAAGCTAATATACAAAGTATCACATGGAGCTGCCGCGGGCGTATAGAACGAGTTCCGGAACGGAAGCGCTCGCACTCACCGATTGCCGATGGGCCTGACCCCTGGAAGCTCGGTCAGCTCGCCCTCGTCACCATGGCACGGCGCGTCAACACATATACCCAGCACCCACACATACACAAAACACACACACACACACAACACACACACACACACACAACACACAACACACTTGTCTATACTTTATACAAATATATGTCTGCAAACATATATGTATATGTATATATATATATATATATATGTGCGTGTGCGCGTGTATATATATTTTTTGGTATATATGTACGCGTGTGTGTATTTGAATTCGATGTTCAACTCCAGGCTCCAGTGGTTGCAGGGAGCTTTTAGCGCGACTGAACTGCCGGCTCGACACGCGAGAGAACGTCCGCGGTGGCGATCGCAGCCGGCCGGTGGACTACGAAGCACTACTGGCCGTGCCGAGTGCCGCCGCCGCCGACGGTGACGACGTTGACGGCCTTTATACCCTCCCTCCCGCTTCTTCCTCCTCCACTCGTTCGTCGTTCCGCCAGTCTGTCCGCTCGGCGCCCCCACCGTCCAAGTGTAAACAGTCATAACAGCTGATCGGCCGGCTTTTGCTACGTACACTAGTATATACACAAGCGCAGGAACACATACAAAACCACGCGTAAGAGACGGGACGGGCGTGTCGATTACCTCTGCGACATTTAATCCAGACTATCTAGGCCTCTGTGACTTGCATTCCCTACCCTTGTCCTAGCGAGGATATAAAATTTGTAAGTTACTTTTCCAAGGTAATTCATTGTTTTTTTATGGATTTTCGTTGTAAAAACAAAACTACAGATATAATGTAGAATTTTTTCAAGTGCGCCTATATTATTGCAAAGATTATTTCTTTTTTAGATTATTTATAAGAATAGAGTAACAAATTTAATGTAAAACAATTGATTTAATCTAGAAATAGCAAAACAATTCTTAAAGGAATTAAAAGTAATTTTTTTTTTTTCATGCTGATACTTTAGGCTAAAATTAATTGATATATTTTATTGGGTTTTTTTAACCCTTGTTATTGGCTCAATACCCATTGTCCATACCACTGGTACATTGGTGATTATAGTAACTTCTGATTGGCCACTGTATGTGTTTGATGTGCTGAGCAATTCTCCAAATTTCATACATGTATTATCTGTAAAAAAATTTGAAATATTTGTACAAAGTTTTAGTTTTGTTAGATAAAAGCAAACTGGATAACAATAAATCTTGACAATTAATTTTATTCCTATAATAAACTTACTCAAATTCCATTTTAATCCAGTGGTAGTCACACAATTACTTGGGTCACCAAATGGAATTAAAGCGCACCAGCTCTTACTTTTTAACAAAACATCAGGTATGATAATTCGATGTGTTCCAGTTTTTAATAGCCATGTTAGAGAGTCACTTGCTACTTGAACAAGCTGTTAAAATAAATAACTTAATGAGCATTGACTTTCAACTGAAATACCCAATATTTACTAACTTACCTGCGTATCATTAAATAATTTATCACATTTGTACAATGTATTAACATTGGATATAATTTGATCTAATCTTCCACCGGTTTCTGCTAAGACATGAATACCATTCAACTATCAACAATAACAATCAATCACATTTCTACAAACAAAATCTTTTGCAATAGCATAAATTAATGAAACATAAATTACTTTTATATTATTTTTCTCAACGTACTGTCTTAGCTGCCTCAATGATTTTGTATAGTCTGTCTCCATAATATCAGGCGTATAAATAACATTAGCTTCTGTCTTTTTTAACCTGTCCAATAGATCTGATGAAATGCTGTCCATGTCACCAGTTACAAGCATTGGTAAGTACTTTTTACAATTACCTGACAAAACAGCACTTGCTCTGTCGCCTAAGTACTCCATCCATTGATTTGTACCTCCATCAACCGTGAGAGTAACTTGTGCTACAGACAAATGGTACCCATAAGTTTTCCAAGTTACGTAATAATCAGTGCTTAAGATAATATGGAAAACTCACCTTTTTCCCATAAGGGCAGAACATAATCATGGTGCAGTAGTATCGGTTGATTAAGGATCACCAGAGCAAACTTGTAATCACCCGCGCATTCGATAATATTCAACGGGTCCCATACAGTCTCGCCACTTTGCATTATACAAAACTAACAACAATAAAATAAACAACGAAGCATCGAGCGATAACTTAGAGCTTTGAGGTTAAGTGACTCTGAAGTGAAAATAAAAGCAGTCTCTTGGCCGACAGCTCTACAATTACTGGTTTGCAAAAACTCTTGCTTTTCCACCGAGCCCCATATAAACTGTTCAAATCCATTCTAACACATAACGAACGAAAAGGAGTCAGGTCAAGACTCAAGATCGAGCATCGCACGTGTAAACAGTACGTTGTACGTACATTGCGATACTGCGCGAGCTCCTATAATATAACTATGTTGCGGTATGTACATAATACAGCTGTTGGATAATCCTGCTGCAGCGTTGGCTAGACCGCTGGCTCGATCTTGTGTAATTTCCTGGAACTTGCTCGAGCAAACGCCATCGTATTATACCATGTGGAGCTCTGCTGCACTTGTGCCTTTTAATCAATAATCTTTTCTCTATATCATTGATTTTAATTGCATTAAACTAAATTCAAAGAAACATATGTAGTAACAGCTCTGACACACCTACGCGTCTCTGTGGCTGTAAACTTATTTATACACCTAGAGTTACAGAAGACGAGTGCGTACGTACATACGTAGCCCTTGCATGCGCCTAAACCATTTTGTTATTTTTTTTTATTTTTACTCCATAAATATTTACGTATCACTCAAAGTTTTATGAGTACTTGAACAAACAAAATTGCGCACAATCTAATTACCCTCTCTTTTATACGATTAAGTAGTTACAGACAACATCAGGCATACCGCTGTCTCGTGTATGTTTTCACTGGGGCAAAAAAATGGAAAACAAATTGTTTGGACTAAGCAGATTTGCTAGTCTGTCGTTATCAGTGGTAATGTCAATGTCGGTTCTGCGACAAGTCTTAGTCGGAGCTTGGGACTCGGGGCCAAAGTCCAGTGCCGAAGATGAGCGTTGCTAGCATCCGATGCTTGACAGCTCTGTCTCGCGAGGCTTTACGCAATGCCATTGGCGCTTAACTCTCCTGGGTATGGACTACTCTGGCACTCGTCGCTATACCATAGACATTTGTCTCCTTGTCAGATCATTGTTTAACATGAGTTGCAGGGATTTTGTCATCTTTTCTTTCTTTCTTCATTTCGGCAAAACATTATTTATCACGGGGAAAACGGCCGAGAAAGCAACGGTATTTTCTCCGACAATGATAATTCATTCAGCAGGGTGAAAATAAACTTGGCCCCAACAAGCTTCTTTGTTACTTCTTCAAAAAGTAAGACTCATAATTTGCATTTTTTTTTTTTTTTTTTTTTTTTTTTTTTTTTTTAATAAAAGATAAAGAAAGAAATGGCTATTTAGAATTTCAAAAAAATATCACAAACGTAAGCCAGCCTTCCCGACATTTTCTCTCTTTCGAAGCTGCTCGTAAACCTTTATCCCTGACGCGTTAAAGTAGCAACAACAACAATGTTATAGACAATGTTTGAGACTTTTTTTCATTTATTTTTGGATTGTGCGGAAGAATATGAAATAAAATTGTAAAAATGTTGGTACTGAACGATACAAAAGTGGCTATTTGAGAGAAGTTTAATGTTTTAACGACATACGATCTTGAATACTTGTTAATTTCTTGTTTTTCTTATATAACATCTATATCCGTTTAAGGTGTTTAAACAAATGCAATACAATGAAATTGAAATTACCAAAAAAAAAGAGAAAATTTCTACCAGTTGCGCATAAAAAGATATTTCAATGAAGATTATCGGAGAGGAATTGTGAGATTGAGGAGTGAATTGAATTTTATCAAAGAATTTAAAGAGAGGATAGGTCGTAGAAAAGGTAAACAGATTCCTGGGAGTACGGAAAAGAAAAAGGTAGGATAAAAGTGGAAACAGAAGACTGGATAATAAAAGCCGATACGTCTGTCCGCGAGCCCGTATGTATGCAGAATACGTAATAGAAATAGAGAAACTAGAATTGCTACAGGGTATGCTGCTGGTGGGGGCTCTGAAACATATTCTATCGTGCAGCGTAAATACAAGCGCGACTTGTATATTTCCAACAGAGCTGCTCCCTGATTTGTTTTCGATTCCCTTATTCTTCTTCTTCTTCTTCTTCTCCTTGTCCTCCCTATCACCGACGATTATCGAATTTACATTTTTAGCTTCAGCCCTATCCTATCGGCTCTAATACTTTTTTCCACGCAGCATGAATAAGCGTGAAATTTAAAAATTTATATCTACTCTACTTTTATCCTCGTATCTACTCTCTGATTGACGTTTTATTAGTCAAACATTTCTATATAGTTAAGGTACAATACCAATATCACCAGTAGTCTACTGGATTTTTCTGCAATACTTGCGTTTTATCTATTTATTGGCATCTAATAAATTTTTTATACACCTGACCTACATGAAATCACGCTTCGTCCAATTTATAAAGCGTATTTTGAGCTGGCTAAATATAATAATAAAGTATAAAAGAAGAAGAAAAAGGAAAAGAAGAATAAATTCCAGCACTTGAGCTGTCGTCGAATAAAAGCCAAGAAAATACAAAGACTCGTGGTCGTTGGAACGCTTAGCATTGACAATCGAACGACTCGTCGCTATGAAAAATACTCGATTCGGGTAGAAAATTAAGTGCCTGCTGCTCGTCGTTTGAGGCTTCAGGTTAAAAGCCAGAGACAGGGGAAAAGCGTTCCTTCCCTGCTCAACTTCCGTATTATCCGGGGAGAAAAAGAAATAAGCCTCTGGGGAGATGAAGAAAGGGAGCAACGGCTGCAACGACGGGCGCAATGACAAGTTTCCTTAGCAAAGCGCCCGCCAAACTTTCCGACTTCCTGCACTACTTTTTCCATTGACAAGCGTTTGACGGCCATCTAACGAATGCAACGGAATTTTCAAAGTTTCCACTCTCTACTCGCAGTATAAACCATTGCTTATATAAACTCTTGGAAAAAGCTGCGGTTTTACTTGCCTGCAGTCAGAAATAAGATTAATTACCCTCGGAATTGTAGCTTTCCGACTAAGCTCCGATGCAGAACATTTATCAAGCCGAAGCTTCGTTGAATATTTATTAGCTCGTAGATTATTGTTATCATTATTATTATTATTCATAAGCTCTTGAGTCTGATTTTCATTGGGCCCTCTCTTTCTTATGTCCTTGCCCGATCAACCTACAACTACAGTTAATGATTAATAAACTTTTTTCCCAATTATCATTCCATAAATCTCGACAACATACCAGAAAAGAGTCAAGTAAGAAGAAAACAGAGAGAAAATGATAAACGAGGCTGGATGATGAGAAAAGGGTAAATTGTCAATGGTAGGCTGGGAGGGTGGATGGGGGGGCGGGGGTAGATGCGGCTGGGGAACATAAAGGAGAATCGAGAGCTCGAGTGTGGGAGGCGAAGAGGCTTAAAGTGCAGTGTCGGTAATGCTGATCCAAGAAGATTACTGGTAGCATGCCAAGACCCCTCGTCGATGTGCGCGCTAAAGCTTTATCCAGTTCCTCCTGCCCTTTCTCCTTTGTTCCTCGAGCTCTTTTACGCCTTAGGTTCTTCTTCAATCTTCGCCCACCTCCCGGAAGCTCGCTCTCGACACATGTCATTACACCGCTGATTTTTTTTGTCCATCATCATTAGCAGAGCCATGCTACACATATTTTTCATGCGCGCCTCCTACTAAAGCAGCCAATTAACAATTGTCAGATGAAGCTCGGACAGCTTGTTTCTTTACGCCTAAAAAGTATATCTAATTGTTTATTTGCTTTGCCGAGATTGAATACACTTGATAGCACAGGCTTGAGAGCCTGTCTGACCAATGCCATCGATTACTACTTAATCCAAGCATGAAACATTGACTGTTAGCTCAACCGCCACCTCGTCGCCTATACGTATACTCCCGATGGCTAAAATAAATCTTTCCAAGTATTAATTAACACGGCAGCATTAAACTTGATTGCTCTGCCCCCCTCTCTCTCTCTCTCTCTCTCTCTCTCTCTCTCTCTCTCTCTCTCTCTCTAAACCCAAATACTTATAAATTACAGGCAGTAGCCGACAAAGTTTGCTAGTGTAATGCATTACATAAGCTGGAGAGGAACAGGAATCCAAAGCCCGGCGGCTTCATCACCAAGCTTCGTAAGCCCGACGCGTCCGCTCACGTAAATCTCACTTTCTCCACCGCTTAATCTTTTTCTCCCACTCATCCTCATCCTCCCTTTCTCCCACACTTTCTCTCCCTCGTTCCCTCTGAGCCCCACCCTCTTTCTCTCTTTCTCTCTCTTCGTCTCTTTCCCCTCTTCAAGACTTGCATCTTTCCCTGGGAAAAGTTCGCACGGTCCTCCTTGAGTTCTGCAAGCTCTTGCACTCACTCTCTCTCTCGGCTACTCGACACACAATTGTATACAGCGTACGCCAGAGCAAGCGAGTGCAAATGTGTGTCAGTGGAAGGGAGTGGTGCTAGGAATGCATAGAGGGAGCGAGCTGGGCAAGCTTGGGTCTGGCCGATCGACGACGAGTGCCCAAAAGCTTTGGCATCTGTCAAGCCTCGAGCGAATCAAGTGCGGACAAGTCGTTTTTCACGAGGGCTTGCTTATGCCAAAGACGAGGGGCCTCGCGTCAAATTCACCGAGTTTCAATATTTTCGTTTCGACTTTTCTTCGGGTCCGAGAGTGCACTCTGCTTTATAATTCCTATAAACTTTCCGTCATCTTGGTCAACCGGACGTAATAAGCAAATTATTAATTCTTCTTATTCTCTAGCGACTCTAGAGATGTGTAGTGTTGTCCTATAAGCACCAAGCCGAGCCATTAAGCGTAGAAAGCGTCATATTTGTAGCACTGCATGGGGGGGGGGGATAGCAAATCGACAGGGAGAAAGCAGAGTGCGAGTGAGAGTGAGAGAGAGAGAGAGAGAGAGAGAGAGAGAGAGAGGGAGAGAGAGAGAGAGAAAGACATGAGATCGACTGGATCCAAGGCTCGTGTATGTGTAGAGAGGTAGAGGAGGGGGGCTCAGTTTGGGGGTGGTGCAGGGCGCTGGGCGAGTTCTCTCCGGGGTGGCGTCGAGAGGAGTAGGTGTCTAGGAGGGAGAGGAGAGCCGCCGTGGCGCCAGCGGACTGCCGCCCCCTGGTGGCCGTGGGAGCGGCGGTGGCGGTAGCGGCGAGCGCGCGAGACGGAGGACCGCCGCCGCCGCCGCCGCCGGGCCGCCAGTCGCGGGTACGGTGCGTGCGAGAGCAGAGCGCGTAAAGCCCGGCTGCGTCACCCGAGCGTGCGTCAAGTTGCCCCGTCGCTCCTCCTTCCATCTCAGCCTCTTTCGCTTTTCTCCAGGCCGCCGGGATTTATTCGGCTTGACAGCCTCTAGCCGCTCCCTATTTCCTCATCCCGCGGGCCACGGCTCGAGAGTAATACCGCCAAGACGTTGAGCACGACAACGACGAGCACGAGCACGACTCCGACAGCGACAACGACGACCACGGCTGCTACCACGGCTGCGACCACGGCGACGGAGTCTGGAGGAGCTCGCGAGGATAGGTCAGTCAAATCGACGACACACCTCCTTTCCCTTCCCGTCGACCCTACAGACCCTGCCACTCTTCCATCCTCTAGCAATTTTTTCATTATCCTTCTTCTTTCCAACCGATGATGCCTGTGATGGAATGATCCGGTTTTAACGACTATCTGCAACCGAGATTCCATTGGGATTCTGGATAAGAGAGATCGCGCGAGTTTGTCTGAAGGTTAGGATTCAGACGTACGATACCTTCAATCATTATATTGTAGAATGATTAATGCCGTTATCTAACAGTTTTCCTCATTACTCTGGACGAGTATACCATAGATTCGAAAAATAATCGTAAATTGCAATTTACTTCAATCATGTATTAATTTCCTGGTGAGTAACAGTGATTCGTGCCGCTGGATTCGTTTCGAATAACATCTTATCTTGATTATGCGATTCTTAAAGCCAAAGTTCTCCAGTTCCCCCGGATCGCAAGCTCAACGTGCATTTCCTATTGATACAACAGTTTAAAAAAAAAACTGGCTTTATAATACGTGCAGAGTTTTCAATAGCTTTTCGCAACTTTAGTTCGAGTAGTCTACTCGAATCATAAACAACAATCATGACGATCGAGAGATACACTAATAATAAAAATAATAATAATAAAAGTAGTAATGGTAAAAATCCTTTAGCGAGATTCTGTTTGGCAATCGAGGTCAAGCCCTGTGTAGATATGATCCTTGGTGAACGCGAAACAATCAAGCCGGTGCTATAAAACGCGAGAGCTCTTTCCCTCCTTCCCCCCCCCCCCCGCCTCCGGTCCTCCAGCCCCTTTCTCCTCTTGCCAATAAAAGCAGCAGCCGAGCTCCTTAATCATTTTCCTGGAGACGGGATGGTAGGAGGGGGAGTCTGACTCTAATCAAGCCGTGAAAGCAACGGCAGTACGCTCATCATCGCTCGGACTCTCCAGTTTGCGCATAAAGCCGAGCTTCTCGCGTGCACAAATGCCGCCTCTCTCGTTGACGTTTAACGAGCGTACGCGCCGTATAATGAGGAGAGAGAGAGAGAGAGAGAGAGAGAGAGAGAGAGAGGAGGGGGAGGGAGCAGAGGCTGCTGCCCTTCTCACGGATCAGGCTTAGGTAATCCGGATTTGCCGACGACGATTGTCCTCTCCCCTGCAGCCGTTACTCCGTTTCGATAAGGTTGCATCTCTCTCTCTCTCTCTCTCTCTCTCTCTTTTTCTCTCTTGCAAGCGGACCTTTTAAACGATCGCTATAGATCTGATAGGCTTTAAAGGCTCTTAAGACGCTGGACTTTTTTAGAGAGCTTATAAAGATTTTACAGCAAGTTTAAATACTTGCGCCCGCTGCGTGTGCTCGAAGTGTGTTCCTTTTTCCAACTTGTTTTCGTTGTTTCTTCGGGTGCTAACATTTTATTGCTTTACATCCGATTGTTTTTCAATATAACAAACGGCCTGCCTGGCAAAATCGACTGTTCCCGGGGTTTGGCAGAGCGAATGAGATTGAGGCGCCATTCCCGAGAGAGTAGAAGCTAGGGGTGGAGCCAGTCCGCGGCTAAATCTTCATTAACGAGCGCTCATTATTTCGTCGGGAGTTGAAGCCCCGTAAAATAAAGTCCGCGACGCGTCATCCATAAAAATCATGGGCAGTGATGGGCTGCTGGGCGCACACACAGACACACGCATCCCCGGGGCTGCAATTCCGTCTGATCGTAAAAGCGCCGTATATTACACCGATGAAAACTGCCGGCGCCAGCCGAGAGAGAGAGGGAGAGAGAGAGAGCTGGCTTCATTGATGCGCGATTAGGCACACACTCGCCGGCAATATCGAGCACACACTCGATATCGGCCGAGAGACATCGCTGTGAGAGATAACGGTATAATCCTCGTATGCCTGTTTGTGCGCGCGTGTGACGTGTCCATGTGGAGTATGTGTATGCGTGGACTGTGCATCGGACGCTTATGATTTTAGGGCGGAGGAAGAGAAAGCCAGCAAATCGGCACGGCATACGGGCCGCGGGGGGTCGCGGGCCCGCTCGGGCCACGCCCCGGCCACGAGGATGCCCCCGAGTATCGGGGAAACGCTGCGCGTCTGGCTGCTCTCGGCCCTCGTCGTTCACGGCGCGGTCGCCGGCAACCCCGATGCTAAGCGACTCTATGACGATCTCCTCTCCAACTACAACAAGCTCGTAAGGCCAGTTGTCAATACCTCCGATGTTCTGCGCGTCTGCATCAAGCTTAAGCTCTCCCAGCTCATCGACGTCGTAAGTACTCTCTATTACAATAATATTCATGTTATTTCCTTCTTTCTTTTATTTCCTTTTTCCCCTTACCTACCCCCCCCCCCCCCACCCTCATGCAATCTTTTAATGGTCCCACATTTTATTCTTACTCCAAATGTCAAATAGGACAATCATAAATTGTGTAGTTACATATCTAAGCAAGTGTCACTTATACCAAACGCTCTTATTAGACGACACATATTTTTCATAACCTCGCGGACTAATCGTCGTCGTCGTAATTAGAACGTTAACAACGGATAAACCGCGTAATTAAACGTTTCCTCGACTTGTACAATCAGTGAACGTGCAAATGAAGAACGATTTGAAGAAGGGAAAGGCAAAAGAAAAGAATGATAGACGCAGGAAGAAAACAATGGCAATGTCGGCTTTAGTTCGTCAGGCTTAAGCTGGAACTTACTTTAATTAAGCAGAGATAAGTAAATTCTTTTCTCTCTCGCGGCTGCGGCGTGATTAACATTTCGTTACGAAAGTGGCCGTTTTTATTTCTAACGAATCTGCCACTCGCTATCAAGTGCTGGAAATAAAAGTTAGCTTTTCTTTAGTGAACCTCTTTAAAGTTGATTGTCAGAACCATTTTGCGATTAGTAAGACAAACATCGAATAACCAAAGTTGTCTTTCAGATATTATTTAACTCATGTACATTTGCCAACGAACAATCGGCAACGGTTAGAAAAAAGAAAAAAAAAAGGTTGCAAACACGAAGAGCCTACGTTTTAGACCCGAAATTGGAAAAGGAAAATCATACATATTAGTGTTTCTGTGTGAGGTTTTACGTTCGTAGACGATAAAGAAAAAAGTGGTGACAGAAGACGAAAAAGTGCTTTGTACGCGGAACAATTTCATTAGGAACGACCGCGCTCCTTATCCGGCGTTGGACGAGCGGGAGAAAAAAGATGACCGAAAAGAAGTGCGAGAGTATAGCGAACGCGCAAAGCCCGCGCCCGCATGCGTCGTTTCTCGATAGCCCATTCGACACGAGCATGAAAAAGAAAACCGAAAAAAAAACGAAGAAGAAAATCAAAAGCCCCAGAAAATCGAGAAGCAAAAGCCCCTGTATTTGTCATGAGCTTTCTTCGATTGTCACTCGCAACTGGAAAGCTTGATAGAAGTAGGCAAAGCAAGGTAAAAGAATAGTGATGAAAAGAAAAAAGGCAGCAGCATTTACGAAATTCACTCTTTCTCTCTCTCGCTCTCTCTCTCTCTCTCTCTCTCTCTCTCTCTCTCTCTCTCTCTCTCTCTCTCTCTCTCTCTCTCTCTCTCTCTCTCTCTCTCTCGCCCTAAAGCGTTTGCCAACGGAGCATAGCTATGAATAAGGGCGCGGCCCTTTCTTCATCGCCTCTGGATTTTTCATCCTCTCTTTACATTTATATTTCCAACGTCTTCGTCGCAGACAATGCCTCCAACTGGCCAATTGTCTTGTCCTATTCGAATGAATAACTTGACGGTAATTCGCTAAACTTCACCGTCTATACTCTCATAAAATTGCATCCAAGATATTTTATCCTCTGATTTTATTGCTATTTCATTTTTTTCTTTTTTAACATAATTCCATAGAAATGCAATTATTTAAAATGCATAAAAGGTCGATATTTTTGAAAATACTGAACCCTGTCGATATAGCGATTGCTAATAAAAACCCAATTTCGAGTAATTAAAAGTCGATTAACTAAATTTAGCTGTTGGCAAATTATCTGGGCTTTAGGTGGTTTTTTGACCCCTTGGATAGTCCAGCTGGCTTGCTGCGACCCTCTTACATTGGCAAGCCTGCGAGCGCATACACGCACAGCGGCTTATTTCGAATGCAAATCCGTCGGATAAAATCATGGGCTGTCGAAGTAGGCAGCAATATGAAATGAAGAAATAAATCGACGCCGGATAAAAAATTCAAGAGCCGAATAGGGCCGTGCGGGTATAGGAGGGATAATTAAGAGTAGGCGATTTTCACCGGAGAGTGATAAATGAGGCGGGCTAGTTCGGCTTAACCTGTCTCGATGGAAGCCTTAGGGGCGTTTAGTGCAGAGTGAGCGAGAGGCGCGCGGTTCCCCAAAGAAACGAGCACTTATACAAATACGTTTTTGAAGGATGCCCAGACTAGACTGTCCGGGTAAAAAATCATTTCAACCTTTTTTTCGCCCTCCCCTTCCTCCAAAGCATTTGCATTGCGAGCCGCGTGCCAGATAAATTTTGGCTTTATGGCTTAGCGAAGCGCAAGAGGCAAGAAAGTCCCATGGCGGGAAATATCCTAATGGCCTGTTAAGATCCAGAAGAGGACATTTTAACGGATTTTTAGGATTCATAAATCATCGGGGAGGCATGTTGTTGACACGAGCATACAAATGTACACATCAATAGTCGGAGAAAGAGTGAAAGTTTGCATTATCGGTGAGTCTCCTACACTAAAGTCATAAGCAGGCTAAGAAAAAGGGGGGAGCAGGCTGGCCCAGAGCGAAACAAGTAAAGATCCGTTTTAATCCATCACTAGTTTAGCAGAACGCGCCCGTTTAGCTGGGCTTGCTTTAGCGAGCTTTCTCCATTGGCATCCGTTGGAGGCTCCGGCTCGGCCAAGCATTTCGTCGTCCGCCTATTGATCTTACTTTTCACGACGCTCCATTTTCACGAGCCAGTAAGCTCACGTACCGTCTTGCTCAGCAAGGCTCAGGCCTCTATCTACCCGGCTTGATATCCAACTGCCTGGCTTGTTTAACGGTCAAGCTTGCCCAGCTCGCGAAAGGAAGTCGAGGGAGCGGAAATTTAAAGGAATATTTCGCGATGCTGCTGCTATACATACACACACCAAAGCTCTCTCTCTCTCTCCCTCTTATTTTTTTTTCTCTTAATCTTTTTTTCACTGTCTTGTTATTCAAATTGCTGGACGGAAACGTGGCGAGTGTACCGAATGGCAAACAGTGCTAAGCACATGACTTCGAACCACATATATTTCTTCTTTACTTTTTGCTTGTAGTAGCGTGTCGCGTGGAGTAGCGTTCGAAAAATTGTTTCAACTGTTTATTTGGTTTTAGTTTTAATCGCTGAAAAAGAAATTTCGAGTTAGCGTAAAAAGTGGAAAGTGGATTTTTTTTATTCGTGTCATTTTAAAACCGAGCTCGATGAAAATTTGTAAGTCCGTTACACAGAGACATCAAGAGTATAACAAGTCGAATGACAAATGTTCATTGATTAACAACGTTATAAATAATAATAAAGTTCTTATTCAAATATGGGCAGGAGTATTATTTTAAAATGAAAACGAATGAGGTATAAATTCAGTTCCACCTTACACATTGGTATTGCTTAAATGATTAATTTCGCGGGAAAGCCATTAATAGTTCTCTCATGATTCTCATAAATACATTTCGTTTGTTCGAGTGCCGCTATAATTTGCCGAAATAATTTGAGAAATGAGATAATCTGGAAAACAAGTGCACTGTATGGGGGGGGGGGAGAAGAGCGAAGGGGAATAAAGTCTGGCGAGCGATAAAAAGTTAATTGAAAAGCCATTTCCAATTGCAAGCAAATCCTTACACTACTCTTCAGCTTCGACTTCTAAATGAGCTCTCTCTCTCTCTCTCTCTCTCTCTCTCTCTCTCTCTCTCTCTCTAAGGCCAACTTCTTTTCTTTTTCTTCTTTTTTCAACTAATTCCAATAAATTTTGTTAAAACTCCGCCAGTTATCCTAGTTGGCCGTTACTTTGGCCTCCTTTCAACCGGTAAAACTCTTTTCATTAGCTCAGGGCCCGATCTACATTAGAGACTTTTCCATTCTTTTCCGGTAATATCGCGCCTTTGATTGGGGAGCACATAAAAAACTCGTCGGCGCATTTTCCAGTTAGAGCCTGCGCGTGTGAAAAGCACAAGGGCCTTTCGCCATCTGAGTCTAAATATTTCGCCAGCGGAGATTTTCAACGCGACTCTGGCTTTGGCTGTTTTCTTAGGCGCCATAAAAGTTTGGCCTAGCCGAGTTTGTAATGCGCGCGAGTGAATATCGTCGAGAGTAGCAAGGGAAGAGTGCCAAGGGATGAGAGTAAACTCGATAAACTCTCCGCGATAAGTTTAGCTCTTTGTGCTGAAAACGCAGCCTCCTCGTTTATTTCCCTTTCTCAGCAAGCGCGAGATGGGCGAGCGAGGCTTAGTCCCCATATTCAACTCAACAATTTCACCGGCCAAAGAGTCAACGGCTTGATTTGCCATCGGCTTCCCTTCCATCTTCATTTGGACAAATAAAAATTGCTCTTCCTTCTGGCA
Organism: Anagyrus pseudococci; assembly: GCA_030522585.1. Lineage (NCBI taxonomy): Eukaryota > Metazoa > Arthropoda > Insecta > Hymenoptera > Encyrtidae > Anagyrus > Anagyrus pseudococci. Next base: position 12,493 of record JAPYYQ010003133.1, on the reverse strand, counting down.
ACGGGGCTTTCGGATTCAGCTCTTTCGGATGCTCAGATGGCGGAAGGAAGAGGCGGCGGCAGCCGCAGGGGCATTATGCAAATTCCCCCGGCCCCCTCGATCCAAAGCCCTCTTCTACGCGCATTACGACCACACCCTCCTAACACCTCCTCCAAGCTCCCCACTCTCGACTTACTAGCGATCTATCATATCCAGCGGAGTGCTAGGCAGCCAGTCTTTTTCTCGAACCGGCTTCCCTCAGCCAACGCTTAATCGCAATTAACCTATCCCCGTTGCATTTTGACGAGCGCCAACGTTCTCTCTCTCTCTCTCTCTCTCTCTCTCTCTCTCTCTCTCTCTCTCGCTCTTGTTAAGTTGGTGGCTTGTTAAGACTTAGCGAAGACCGCCTAATGAGTACGTCTCGCGACGACTACGATGCCGCGGAGAAACAATGGAATTCCTCGAGCATCGAGACTCGCATGTTAATTAGCCTTGATGCTTGCTACTTTGCTCTCTCTCCCTCTCTGTACTCGCGACCTGCAAATGCACAAACACCCGGCTGAGAGCCGATTGCCCGAGTCTTAACGAAGCGAATTTAACTGAAGATCGACGACGAATGTCGTCGCTGACACGCACGAAACATAATTATGAATATGTAGCTTGGTGTCCCTGATAACGAAAATTGGTGGTAAAACTGTCGAAAGCAAATAAGTCCAACGAAACAATTGTAAAAATGGTTTGGGATATGAAAGCAAAGAAAAAGTTTGTTATTAATTAATTATGAATTATTAGAAACTAACCAGAAGGTGAATTTAAAATCTTTGTTCGTTATAGCTTATAAAGTTGATTAAAATGAGGATGAACCCTGGTAGAGATCAAACAAGATTAAGCATTTATTTAGGTAATTATAGGTAATAAATCGGATTTTTAGCTAGTAATTGCTTAATTAGCTAAAAAATACTTAAGATTTCTAGCAGAAAAGTGTTTTTCAATAAGCTCACCGCCAGAGCCACGTGACGAAAATAAAATGCAATTTGTGGGCAAGGCAGAATTGAAGTAGCGATTCGGATATTTACGGAGGGGGGAGGAATTCAACAGAGAGGTCAGGATGAATATCCTCGGGCTGTTGTCCAGCCGCTTCCTGTTTACGTATGAGATTTCATTTCCGTAGCGCGCAGAGAGAGAGAGAGAGAGAGAGAGAGAGAGAGAGAGAGAGAGGCCGCGAAGGCAGTCGCGTTTGATGGGCTCGTTGTTTGTAAAAGCCAACTTCCCCAGCGCCAGTCTCGTCGCTTACCTGTTCGTTTGCTTTCAAAAGTCTCCACGTCTGAGAGAACGGCGCAGTAAATTTAGCTTGGACTTTGTTTCATATGCGGATGTCTTTCTATCTTCTATCGAAATACGTCGCACGAATACTTTGCTACACTAGCTTCTCAGCAAAGCTGACAATTTTCATCTTATAACTTACCCCCAACTCGGCTTCACTGGCTGATGGAAAATCGATTAGTTTACCCTTAAACACTCTCTCTCTCTCTCTCTCTCTCTCCTCTTGTTTTAACTTTCGCCTTTCCGAAGACTTTATAAATTGACTTGATGTCGATTAAAATTGCATTGATGTATAAGATGCACCAAGTATTCAAATTTATTCGTTCGTTGCAGAAGAAAACCGTTAATGATTCGTTAAAAACGTCGTTTTTTGTTTTTTTTGTTTTCTTATTTTTGTTTTGTTTTTTTAATTAAACTTTTAACAATAAGGAATTGAGTTTTTGAGATGTTTATGTTTATCAAAGTTTTAATTCTTCGGATTTATTTTGTGTCTCAGCCTGTGCTTACGTTTGCTTGCTACAAAAGCAATATTCAGCTAATACATATAATAGCCACGTCAGCGAAGGACAAAGGAGAAGATTTAGCGAGGCACTTAATTTACATACGTCATATCCGCACAAATGAAATAAATCAAATCAGTCCTTTCCGTCGCCGGTATATTGTTTGAAAACTTTGTGCGATTCGCACTCGGGACTTACATATTAATAAGGAATTTTTATTTTATTATTACTCTTTAATCATGTAGTAAAAATAATTAATCGGTAACAGTAAACTTATCTTATAATTCTAACTTGGCGATATTTAAGGATCCGAGTTTATCTTTGCTTCCACGTATAATTGAGTAGCAAGTTTAGAAGCTTTATCAAAAGATCAGTCGATTTACTAAAATGGTAATAAAAACTTTTTAATATTTGCAAGCCCTTGTTAACATAAAAAATTTGATTGAAAACAATACATAGAAATGTTTTTCAGCAAAAAAAGGGAGTGTTCAATGAAAAAAGTGGTAGGCATATAAAGATACTGTTACTGTTTAATCGGAAGAAAGGATAATAAAGTCAAAGAAGGTAGTAACTATTAAATAAAAAAGATCTCAATAGTGACAAAGACAAATGTAAAAGCTGTCGATATAGATAGTGAGGAGAAGAAGAGTTGGTGGTGTGGAGGAAAGAAATCGATTAGACGGCCAGGTGTACGAGGTTTCGCTCGATTGTTCCTCAACAATGGCGACGGAAGAACGGCCAGCGGCAATTTTATCGCGTTTGCCGCTCGTGATGGGAATAATAAATTCGTCCGGGGGTGAGATAATGCCGGGCTGTGGATTACCCGGGGCCGAAAGAGGTTAGCCTCTGCGCCAGAGAAAAAATGCATATCGGTCTTTGTTCTTGTATAAATCAGCGCAGCTTTCGGGAGGGGAGAAGCCTCCGATCGATTAATTTTAATACGGCTTTATTAACACACCTACGCAGGAGTCGGATAACGCGATAGCGGCGGATTCGATTCTCTTTAATTAACCTGCCTTATAGGGTCGTAAACCCCCTTCTCCGCTTATCTCTATATTATATAGACGGCGAAATTTTCGTTAGGGATTTTCATTTTTGTTGCAACAGAGGCATCATTTAAATTTGCCCTCTCGTCACTTGCGCGTTTATATGAATTTTCGAACGATCGATATAATGAAAGCGCGTTAAGCCAAGGTGCACGCAACGTCCGCTCGTTAGGCTATTAAATAAGCCTTTTTGTCGTTCGGCTAGAAATATTTAAAGTCGTTATGCAGGGGAATATTTTTGTATGTGTATAGCAAGATTTTTTAATCTCCTGCGACTTTTTCGGAATTCAGGCGCTACTGAGAAGTTATTCGTTTGATCTATGCTTCTCATCTTGTCTAACGGCACTTTTATCGAAATACTTCCTTTTTTGTTCAGCCTCGCTGGATAGTTCAACTGCAAAAGCTCGCGGATAATAATAGCTGCAATCTCAGAGTTGCAGATATGACACGTGAACAATGCAGGTGCCTTTTTGAAAGGTACCTACAATGAAAACGCTACAATTTACAGGGATAAAATTCATGAGAAACCACCTATAAATTTGAATTATTTTTATCGCTCGTTAAATAAACCTATTGATATTTTCAAAACTTTGAACGCAATACAAACGCTGGATTTCGAAAAGTGAACAAAAATTTAAAAAAATAGATAAAAAAATAAATGAATAAAATAAAAAAGAGTTGGAGAAAAGGCGGAGGCAAGGGTAGAGTAGAGCATGCTAGATGAAGAGATTTTTCACTTGGCTCGTGCTCAAAAATACAGCATCATAGCGCAAGGAGCTCGGGCGGTCGCGCGAGTGCGAAAGTTCAGCGTCCTCGTTGCGCCGAGTTGGGTCCGCAGGGAATAGCTTTACCCGTAGGGCTGCTTCTCCGTCGGGATAGAGAGACCGGGATAGGGAGCGAGCAAGATAGAGAGCGAGAGAGGCTGCAGGTCCCACGGCTGGAAGATCGTTGAGATAACAATAATTTTTCAATTTGCCCGGCGTCCGGGCTCTCTCGCGCCTTGCCTCACGGCCTCAGGAAGATCTCTCAAGCCCGCCTGACTGCCTCGTAATTGCGTTTTGATATTGGAAAATTAAAAGGGCGGAAGGGGAAATTAAATGCCGCGCGCGCGCGCCGCCACCACCAGCGAGCGCTACCCGAGTTTTCTACCTTTCTCTCTCTCTCTCTCTCTCTCACTCTCTCTCCCTCGGACCATGCCCTATCAGTCCTTCGACGTCGTTGCCTGACGACCGGAAGCTCAAGTCGCTCTTTGCCACCGGCCAATTTAATGCAATAAGACCTGCAGTAACTGCCGCGAAATTCGCGCCTGACAACGGATACTCTCCCTCTCTCACTGCCACTCTCACTCTAAATTTTCCCCGATCTCATTTCCTTATAAAAATTCATCTACTTGGGAAATTAAATAATACCCTTGCTCCTCTTACTTCCCGACGCTCTTTAAGAAATTTTCAATATTCATCGACTTATCGACTTGCGTATTTTGCCGGCAAACCTTTTACTAAGCAGGTCAATAACGCTGAATATCATCGATGTATTTGTTTAATAAATCAAATTAAATCTAAACTCGGCCGACCACTGCTCTAGATCCATAAAACCTCTCCTCTCCTTGCCTTAAAAAAAAAAACACTTTAATCTCACCAACAACAGAGTACATTAGACTCCTTTTCGCCTGCGACATATAACTAATGTTGGAAAGTTTGTGTAAAAAGCAAACTCCCCACGAGTTTCCCCATAACCGTCGCTCACCCTCGGCTTCGTAATTCCCAGGTTTCGCAGTTGAAAGAAGCTACCTGCTCCTCCTCCTCCTCCTCCTCCTCCTCCTCCTCCTCCTCCTCTCTGCATGGGGGGAGGCTGAGGGTGCGAGCTAATGGATATGGCGCTTCTCCCGGAAAATCTTTCACTCCTCTTCCCCTTAATTCAGCAGCTTCCTACGACTAATCTTTTGCATCGTGATTTATCGAGAGATGGAAAGAGAGAGAAAGCCACTCACTCAGCCGACCTTGGCACTTTTAGCAGATTTTTCCCCGAATATCAGTAAGCCTAGCTAACGTGTTGATTTAAACTTAACGCCTGCGAGTATGGAATTATTGGCAAAGAGTAAAATTTGAACGATCATTAAGGCGTCGAGATCGTTGGCCTCGCTTAGATTAGAATTCGCACTCGGAAGTACAAACCTGCACTCTAACAGCTGCGGCACTCGACTTGACCACGGCCTAATTTTAAATCCCCGGCTCTCGGGCCTATATACGGGAGAAGAGCTAACTGATCTTACCGAGTCGATTGCGAACGTAAGCTCGAGTTGAGCCTTGCGCACTTGGCGCCTGATCAACGATCTTATGCCAGCCAGCTCTGGAATTATTCGCAGCTCTCCGATGTACCTGCCGGCTACATAAATTCTAATGCTAATCGATGAGATTCAAGCAAGCACTGTTGCTCGAGTTAGGGAAATCTCAGCTTTTTTATTTGCGCAATATCTCTAGGAAAATTCTTACTATTAAGGTTTTACGTTTGTTGTTGAATGAAGCTCATGTATTGTTGGATTGCCAAGAATCTAGCGTGACATAATGAGGCACGCGGCAAAGTAAAACAGTTTTTTATACCGAACGCACGTCGTAATGGAGAAAGAAAGAAGGGAAGAAAGGGAAAAGCAAGAAAACAGGAAAAAGGATAGCATGAAAAGTTTCGGCTTACGCTCTGCCGGCTGGCATCCCTACCTTTCTCAGAGACCCTTTTATTTTTACAAAGGAGAAAGGAACTATGGCGTATAACATACACAGCTTGTTCCACCTCAGTTGTTACCCCCGCGGTTATTTGACTTTGGAGGAATCGCAAATGTTTTATGTACATGTCAGTGTTGCTGCTCCCCTCCGCGTACGCTTCTTTTTTTTCGCCCGAAAAAAATATCGTCTTTTACGCTTGTGCAAAGACAACATTTGAATATTTCATTTGGTTTGGCTACAATTTTTTATGCGATATTTTAGAAAAATGTGGTCGATGTAAACTTGTTTAAATAATAGATATACGACACAACATGAATATTATTCAATTAAAAAAGTGCACTGCTGACCGTGTGGATTTTAGGTGATGGATATTTAAAATGTCCCTCACGTAATCCCGAAAATACTTTCTCTCAGATTTCGGCTGGAAGAGGGCGCATATTGAACAATACAGCAGCCGAGTTACATTCTCAGCACGCCACACAACAGAATCCAATTATTTCAGGATGCGCCTATAAAAGCCATCCGAGCTTTTCTATCCTCGACGACTAGCGTTTTTTTCTTTTTCCAACTTTTCGTTTTATTTTTACTCCGTACACATTTCCTCTTCCATCAGTCTACGCCATCGGACAATCAAACTTTCGACCTAACTCTCTTCTATCAAACATCTAAGCCTGTTTGTGTTCGAGCACGTAAAAGCGGTAAGCGATACAGCCCGATAGAAGATTGTAGAGAAAACGAACGTTTGGAGGGGGGGGGGAAATTCAATGTCTACATTAACACTGGATTAAGTGATGGTTTATAAGAGGGTAATATGCAAAAGCTTCTTAGCGCGTTAAAATTAACGGCGGGCCGAATTTAACGTAAATGTAATGCTCGAGAAATCAGGTCGCGAGAGTAGTGGGTTGGTAACGAAACTGACGAGACAGAGCTGTGTCTCTTGACATTGTTAACTTGCGCTTAACAAAGAGATTGAGAGAGAGAGAGAGAGAGAGAGAGAGAGAGAGAGAGAGAGAGCGGCCAGATGTTGAAGCCGCGTTTTATCGACAAGAAAAACGCCGTAGACGATCAAATTAGGATATCAGGCTAATTCCTGTGGTTCGATAATATACATATTGCGCCGAGTGATGCGGCTGCGCCATATCGAAGGTCTAATTGGAAAGCATATGTTGTGATGCCCTCTCTCCCTCTCCTTCTCACACATTCCCTTAATCGCTATCAGCAACTGGGCAAGCGTCATCCCCCCACACACATTTTACCTCACCTCGTATACCTCGTAGGTCGCAGGCACAAGCTTATTCGCTATAACAGCTCTTGTCTCTATGAATAAGTTTAGCTTTATTTTTCTGAAAAATTTCAACTTTTTGTCCGAACGGATTCTCTAACTTTAAAGCCTCATAACGTTACTTACAACTTTCCAAACAGGATAACAAATGAGGAAAAATTCCAAGCAGACATGGTTTAATCATTTTTAAAATATACATGCGGGAGAAGTTTAAAATTGTGTGAACGACCAGAGGCTTTGAAATACTTATGTGGCCCGTTTTGTTAAACGTTGCTTATAAATGTGGTCTTTATTCGATAAGAGCTAGGACTAAGACGCATATTCATCAATCATGCAACGTAAACGAATACTGTACATACATTTCGCTTTTGCTCAAAAAGCCATTTGCCCGTGGGCCAATGTCATCCGAGAGCCGCAGAGAGAGAGAGAAAGAGGGGGGGGGGGGAGAGAGAGAGAGAGCTATCCTGGCGTTTTACATTATTCCACCTCGAGGAAAAGGACGGAGAAATTCGAGAGAGAAAATTCTGAGGGATCAGATAAATTGCAGCTCGCTTCCCTGCCCCCGGCCCGCCATCCTCCCAACCCTTTTCCCCCAAGCTCTTCCTAGATCTCGTAATGTATATTTTAGGCCGATATTTCAGAGTCCCACGACGGCCTGACAAAATTATCGTCCAAGCAGCCCGAGCGAAATTCAATTCGGCCTATCTGGCTTGCTTGGCTCCGTTGCAGCGCTACGTTCTCCCAAGACGAACGACTCGCTGTTTTCATACAACGCCAGTTCTTCCACTCTCAACTCGAGAGCTTTTTTTCTCAAATCAGCTGAGATCGTCCTTTGCGACTTTGACCACTTAATACTACTACCACTACTACTACTACTATTCCTCTGTAGCAACTTTGTAGTCAAGTGTCGCTTTGCCTCGAGGGCTTTCGGTTTTATTTGACGAACACGACGTCAAGACTAAGTGCACTAGGCATCTTACTTTCCGACGCTTAGCCAATGCTTTCGTCCTCTTGCTTGGTTAATATTTTAATGGGATACGCCGAGATTGACAAAGGGACTTTTAAGACATCAAATCGATGTTGTAAGCTTGGAGAAATAAAAAAACAAATTGCACTAGATTTTCGGCTTATTTAGAAGAAAGGTTTTGAGGAAAAACAAAATGCGGAAAGATGGAATGCTTTCACAAGGGCGATGAACGACAAGCATAATGTAGGCAAGGGCTTACTCGAGAAGCATCACCAAAGCGCGTCTCTATACATACGTAGCCAGAAAGAGTCGGGGGAAGACGATAACTTGGCTCATAAAAAACCTGCGATAGTTGCCTTCTGCCTTTATCGATTCCATTCTTGTAGTGACTCTCCTGGCGATATGAGAGTACTTTTACATCAGCCTTATGCCTAGCCCAAGCGGAAATATACATCGATTGATGCATTTTAATCTAGCTTTCTGTTTTTACTTGAATATTTAAAATTCACACGGAGCTTTTCTAATTGTCATTTAAATACGTCATTGGATACAAGCCTCATCAAGTCCAATCGAAACTTCTCGTAAATGAAAATTTAAGCTCTTTATTGCGCTCACACGGTTGATGATATCAGTTTTATATGAAAATCTAAATGCTAATGTTTAGTAGGTTGGTTAGGAAGTTTAAGGGTACTTGACTAGTAACAAGTTACAGCGAGGCCATGTAAAATAAGAAAAAACCATGGGTACTTTAGAGTTTGGGAAATTGAAGAGAAGCGTGGAAAAGGCGGCAAAGCTTAAAGTCCGGAAGTCCGCTCAGCTAGAGCGTCTGTGCGGGCGAAGATAAGCTAGAGCCTGTTACGCGGTCGTGCCAGCTAAATTGCCAACGGAATTAGACGGCGCGTGCGTTCCAACGTTAAATCGAGCCGACTGCAGCTCTCTCCCCGACAACCGCTCGAATTATGATAGCACTGCGCGCATCTACGTGACGCCGACGCCGCCGCCGCCACCGCCGCTTTACCAATCCCGAACAGCTACGCAGGTGTAAGCTATTCCCAGGAGGGGCCAAGTATCTTTCTCTGTATTGGATGCTTTTTTATCAAACCTCTTTCTTCTTCCCAGAGCTTTATCCACAACAAGCGCTTATTAAAGTCTATTTAATCGTTCCATCTTTTTGCGCGGCCCAAAATCTACGGCAACAAGAAAGGCAGGCTACTTCTTCGATTTGCATCGAGAGCAATTTTTAACTCGATGCTACGCTCTCGACTGTTGACAGACGACGAGGCCCATGCAAATATTGACTTTCAATACAAATACCAGAATAGCGATGTTTTATTTAATTAGCGCCCGTCTAGTGGGCTTCTCGATAGCGATCCCCAGCTGACCTCTCCAAACACTGCCCCGCTACGGCTTACTAAATTCTCCCCAGCCCCGTATTCGCCGAGACACATTCCATGGATATAGAAACCCGAATAAAAGCCTCCTTATTCTTCCTTACATCTCTTGTCAATTTATCTCACGTAGTTCGATATGAGCATTGCGAAATTACCGGGACGCCGTGCGGGAGATGAGGGAAAGCAAAACAAATTCGATAACCTACCAATGATAAATGGTCATAAGCCATTATCCCTGTACTGTCGTTGAGATACGCCTTTATCGTTGCGAAACATTTTACTGCTTCGGAGAAAAAACAGGCTTTATCTTATTGCGCGATTAAGATTCACACACACGCGCACACACACATTTCGAATAGGAAGTGGCCCCGCGAGAGAGAATACCTATGTCTCCGACCATTGGGAACACGGAATAAATTGACCGCTCGATTTTACGCCCGGTAATTTCTTCAGCTTTTCAGGGGAAAAACTAACCGAATGGTAAAAAGATAAAGGTGGGTAAAAGGAAAATGAGAATATAATGACAAGAGAACGAGTGTGAGTGTTAACCTACTTTTAAATTGTATGGACATTGATAAGCATAATCTAATTTTAGTTTGCGGACATAAATTGAAGATATGCAGTCAATTTGAATAATACAATAAATAATAATAATAATAATAATAATAATAATAATAATAATAATAATAATAATAATAATAATAATAATAATAATAATAATAATAATAATAATAATAATAATAATAATCGAAACAAGGGAATGACGAAAATTTTTTAAAAATTTAAACAGTATTTTTGTGTCGATGATAGAGATTTAGGAACGAAATAAAAAAAGACCTTTGACGAAATTTATTCGCACGTTCTGTAAAGAAATCTGAAGAAAATGCAAATGGCAGGACATATAAATTATTTATCCGAAAAATCCCAAGGGGGAAAATAACCAATCGTTCTTGTCCCTTTTGTATCCATGGTTGTGTGTGTGTGCGCGCGCGTGTCTCTGCGTCTGTCTCTGTATCTCTGTGCCTGGGTTAAACTGATTCTTCTTCTTTGAGTTGGTACATAACTAGCGGACTAAGTGCACATTTATTATGAATCAGGATAAAGCTTAAGCCTTATTATTTATTTACTCGAGAAGCTTCAAGTTCAGCGTGACAATAATATTGATTACGCGTGCCAAACTGCTTTGACAAAGGAAATGGGGAGAAAGCTTTCGTTGAATGTAATTTTAATGTTTAGCCCGGCTTACCGAAAAGTTAAAAGACGTTTTTTTTTATAAATACATACATATATTTCAAATGTTAAATAAACAATGCTGTTAAAATTGTTATTTCCTAATTTCTACTTTTAATTAATTTGTAATTTTGTCTGATCAAACACTCTCATTTCTACTTGGCTCACTTGAAATACCGTTGCACTATTGTATTATTATGAAAGATAAAAAGGAACGTAGGGGAGTTATGTTGGAATAAAATCGTCTAAAATTTGTATTAAACAGTTGTAGGAAGCATGAGGTCGTGTGGGCTTAGTTCGCTCAAAATCCCGATGAAAAAGTTTCCCGAGCATTACATAGTCTGCACTAGTTTCTTACAAACTGTAGAAGAATAACTGGCGCGCACGCGCGCGCGCGCGTGTGTGTGTGTGTGTGTGTGTGGTAGGGCATTAAAATAATTGAAATACACAGAGAGCACGGGGTAAGGTATGCGCATCGGTAACGCTCGAGTCTGTCGAGCCACGGACGGATGCTTGAGCATACTCGCGCAAGGCTTGTCAATGCTGCGCGCAAGTATGCTAATGCCTTTATAGCTGGACTCTGGCCAAATAAATTGCCAGGCCGTAAGAATGCGCCTCGGCCGCATAAACTCGGTGCGGTTAAAAGGCTCGGCTTGCTGTGCGGGCCTACCTTCTCATCGGTTTATTCACTTCGATCCTCCTATCTCGGAGCAATGGAGCTTTCCTGGCGTCGTGCAAAGCGCTTGACGTGATCCGACCGAATGCTCGAGCTCTCAGCGACAGCGACACTCCAAGTATACATTCGGAGCTTTGCTCGCAACTCTCCTGTATGCTCGAAGTATGGAGCAAGCAAAAGGAAAACTCTCAAGTGCAATCAATCTGCTAAGAGATTGAGCTGTCGATAATATTAAATTGATTATGCAAAAACACTGTTTCTATTCCTCCACTAATTTGACAAAATGTGTCGCATTAAAACGATGATATATTCTATCCCTCTCTCACTCGGTTTTTTACTCCATATCCGATCTACTCTTAATTATTTCGTAACATACTCAGAACGCACCCCTGAGAGTAATTTGAATATTCTCATAGCCAAGGGAACGAAAACTATACCTGGAAAACCACTTCAGGGCGACAGTAAAAGTAGAAAAGGTAAGCTGCTCGATCCGGCCGGTCGTTCGAGTATATCGTGCACTATAAAGCGTCAAATATACCTCGCTCCTTCCCCCCTGTGCCTCTCTCTCTCTCTCTCTCTCTCTCTCTCTCTCTCTCTCTCTCTCTCTCTCCCTCTCCATACCTCTTTTTCTTTCCTCTTTTCAACCTTTTGCCTACATTGTCTCGTGCGCTGCAGGCGTTAATAGCGCAAAGCCTTCCCCGGCGGCTCGGCACCCCAGACAGCGATAACTCTGGCGGTCCGTAAAGCGGCCAGCCTAAAGTAACTCGAGCCACATTCCCACCTCTGCACCCTCCTTGTTCGCTTCGCTTTCGTAAATAAGGTTTTCTCGAGAAGAAAGTTTGATAAAAGAGGCAAATGGAGATAAAAAAATTATGGATACCTTTTCCCTTGTCTCTTTGCTTTCCTCTTCTTTTTATTTATTTATTTATTTTGTTCTTTCGGAACTTCTTGCATCTTCAATTAATTGCTTACCTCCCGTGAGAGTCACTGCTTAGTATTTTCCAGCAGACTTTCTCTTGAATTTCCTAAACGATGGAAACTGGCGAGCAAGCGGGAAAGTGACTGGCTGTAGATTTATTATCGCTATCTATTTTCGTTAAAATGTATATCATTTATTTTTTTTTAAGAGCAAACAAAGCTGCATAAAAAGTGTGAAAATAACGTAAGTGGGACTAGAAATCGACATATTTGCCGCATAATGCAATCTCATGTTTATTTAAGGTGGCTCTTTACCAATATATAGGTATATATCAGAAATCACTGTTACAAAGCAACTATCGTATTGTTTATTATTTCCTTTAATAGCACTTAATTTTAGAAGAACAATGGGACCAAAAAATAAATTTTTAATTGTTAACAATTCGAGAAATTGATACTTT
>JAPYYQ010003132.1:0-13140 GCA_030522585.1 Anagyrus pseudococci | reverse complement strand
TGAGTCAACAGCTGTACTGTCAAACCAACAGTATTTTTGGTTGCTGACATTCAACAGTACAGCTTTTAGTTGCCTCAACTATATTTTTCTCTCAGTGTGAAGCTGCGTTCGACTTTGTTGCAATAGTTAAGCGGCTCCGGTTATATGCCAGCTTTTCGCCGCTCGGCTAAAGTGTTTCGGATTTTCAATTATACCCACCCAATGATCTGCCTCCCGCACCCTTTTTTCTCCTATATACGCAACTTTACGAGACTTGTTACTGCTAGAGATATATATGCATTGACGATGAAGTTTTACCAATTTTGATATGCTCATTTTATGTAACAACGCGCGGGTAAATCGTTACCTTCATGCGGCTACCTCTTTTTATATGCGATGCTTCTCTTTTTATCTTTCAGATTAATTTTCAAGTGGAATGTAGAATATTATCACGGGTTTGGTTTTATCATCAATAATTTTAGTATTGATGACTAAGTTTTATTGGAATTTATCGAATTGACAAAAAATAATACTTTTACGGTAAAAAAAAAATAATAAGCGTAAACTGACACATTATAATAAAAGAGAAGATAAAATAACGCTTCTTTCTTTTAAATGTAAGTGCCGTTAAGTGAAAAATGTGATATTAGAATTCGATATTTACGAAAGTTAATGGCAATGACACCGTTGTTAAATAGAGTAGAAAATATGTCATGAAAATTGCAATAGTTATATCATTCATCGGCTGTAACGAAAAATGTTGAAATATTATGATAATTTAGTAGCCTAATTATGAATTGATGCTTTTCAATTAAGTCAGGGGAATATGCCATGGTTAACTTTGGATGTTTGTAGTTCAGAGATATTTTGATATTTGAAAAAAAAATGATTTAATCAATAATTACATACAATTAAATGATCTTTAAGTCCAGTGTTGATATGTTACATATTTAAAGATTAATGTCGTATTCAACAAAGCATGACGTTTTTAATTTTTAAAAATCATAAAATTACTTGTCTTGACAAAGACTATTTACGTAGGAGTTTACTTTTTCGAAAAAAAATTCCGTTAAACAATAAATAAATAAAAAAGAATTGAAAAACACGCTAATTTTGTTCGAAAATCTTAAAACCATACGATTACCATATACGTAAAATTAGACTGTCATGTAAAAAGGACAGATAAGAAAAATAAATGAACTTTCCAGTATAAGTTTACACGAGATGCAGATACTCACTAGCGGTACCAATTAATAACTTATGCACCAAGACATCGTCGATATTTCATCCATCTTAAATTAATAATCTCTGACAATCCTCCAAACGCATCGAAGACATCCATAAAAATAAATTCAAAATGCAGCTGCGAGCACCAACCTTATCAATCGCGTTACGTCCAATCTTTTGAATACCCTTTATTTAATAAGACGGGGATTATCGAAAAACCTCTTCCATAAATGGCGCTGATCGATTTTTGAGATTGTCAGTTGTTTACCATTACGTCACGTTGTTTACCCTTAGCCTCACATTTTACAATTGATAGATTTTATTCCAAATCTCTTAATTTTAAATCAATAATTATTTGAATTATCGTTTCAGTATTCAAGTATACCATTTAATTTAATAAAAATTCAAAGGGTTATCAGATAGGAAAGTTTTTTCATGAACTCGTAACCCTTGGTCGACTCATCAAAATCCCTTTTACCATTAGAACAAGCCTCTACGGCCGTAGTTCCATCCGGAAAATGCAAGCTCCGATGCGTTAAAGAGGAGCCATCCGCTTGCCAAAACAGCCGTCCTCTTCCTTTACACGAGGCGCGGACAATCGGAAGTGGGTCGGCCCTCGCGCGACAATATCGCAGTCTAATTGTCCCGGAGTCGCGCACTTTCACGCGGAGGCGCGATTTTTCCGGTTCTAGTCGTGAAAGCGCCGCTTGGTTAAAAGAGCGAAGCCCCGGCTACGCTTGGAACAAAGGGCCCATTGAAACCTGGTCATTTCGGTGCGCTCCATCATTTTTGCCCGAAATCTTGACGGCTAATAGGGCCTGTTATTAGGGCCCGCCTGATTTATTGGCTCTGCCGAGAGGTAATGACATCCGAGAGCGATCGACGCCGATTATACAAGCTCCGGATGTTTTTCTTGAATTCGGCACGCGCAGAGTAGAGAGTTGGCAATTGGGAAAGTGATTCGCTTTAACGTCTCTGTGCTCCTAGCCGAACTAAGGATGTTCCTTGAGATGTTGTCCTATCGTACAAATTAACCAGGGAAATCGATTTAGCTGCTCCGTTAAGAAAAGTCCAGCTCGATATTGCGCATCGTTTCCGTATCAACTCTCGAGACTATTACCGCTGCGACGCGTTTCTATCTACTGGCAAAAACAAAGAGCAACGGACAGGGCATTGGGATGCTGCGAATGCGAAAGGCAACATCGCGTCCTGTGACAACAACGGCTCTTGAGATGCGCAGTCCAAGAGTGTTGTTAGCAGCGAGAGAGGAGTGGCCGGGAGTAGAGGAAGACTTGCATTTCTCGTGCAGTTAAACGATGACGATTGCTTCGTAATAGCGCCTCGGTCTCGCTCTCGACGTACTGTTACGCACACTCGCTTCCGGCGCGCCCTCGACGATCCTGTTATATGCCTTCGTTTTTCTCGGCGATAGGCTGCGCCGGCTGATATACATGTTGACGAGAGAGCGCCTCTTTCATCTGCCCGTCATCCTCTCGTTCAACCTCTCCCCCTTCCTCGGCATTCCGAATCTTCCGTGCGCGCCCAATTAAAAGCAACGGCTACATACATCTTGATCGAGCAGCGAGAGAAGTGCGTGTTGTTAGTGTCATCTTCCGAAGACGATTTGAATTTGTTTTTTTAAAGGTCCAGTCGTTAAATGAGAGCGTGAAGGTTGCAAGATCGACGGCGCAATTAATTTATTAACGCACCAGACTTATCGGCTTCTCCGAGGCACTTGTCTTGGCCAGAGCACAATGAGGCCTCTCGACGCGCAGCGATCGCTTGGCTTCGATAACACGTCGAAAATCGATCGCTATGCGATTTTATATTGGTATTATTAAATTAGAGAGCAGATTTTGAGAAAATTGATGGAGACACCTGGAGAGAGAAAGAGTCTTGAGTAATTATCGAAGACTCGGCTGGTCTTTCTGCTGGTACAGTTATGGCAGAGTTTTGCGCCTGCGTCTAAAATTCCCAGACCTTTGGCGATTCGCCTACACGTACTTTTGAATTACTTTGTTTTATTACGAGCAGCCAATTTTTTTGTATTTTTTCGATAATGCTTAGTCGTTTAGCTATATGAAGTTACGTGTACGATTCTGATTGATAGCGCCTCGCGTTGCAATTCGATGTAAGTGTAAGTGTGTGTATGTGTGTGTGTGTGTGCGTGCGTGTGTGTGTGCAGAATGCGTGAAGCAACAACGAAATAACAGAGGGCGAAGCAGCGAGTCGATTCCGCAAAATCACAACGTTGAAAAGGTGTTTATCTAGGAAATGTCTCGGTAGGAGCAAAGGGAAAACAAAAATACTTCAAGTCTGCGCTTGTATGTGCTTTCCTTGCAGCTGGTAATTTCATCCCCAGGGCCAATCTCGGCGAGCATACGGAGCCGCGAAAACTACCGCTTAATGGATATTCCGGATAGATGAAAAAGCCGCATAGGTGTATGCCGAGTCTTATGATTTATAAAATAATTCGTAGGCCGGGGGCAATAATAATAACGCGGGCCGGGCGCATTGTTCCTTGATAATGGAACATTACTCAGGAGATTAGCCGATAAACGCGCGGGCGCAAGTATTTTGCCCGCGTCGTTTGTGCTGCACATATCTTTCGCGTATCAGTCCACTTTCTCTGCGGGGATGCTGTGTAGTATACGAGAGCCCCTGAAAAGCACGTCTCTCTTTCTCTTTCTTGCCCCGGCTGACGAAAATATCTTTATTCATCGGGCAAAATGGAAAGTAAAAGGTACACATAATGTTTTCCTAAACGCTCAATTTTCTCGCCTTCTCCTCCATGTCCTGCCCCCCGGAAAAACGTACGGCTCGCTCCACCGCGAGCGCGCCACGGGCTTATCGGTTTCCTGAATTCTGACTGCTCTATTACCGCGGCGCCGGCTTATTTCACTCGCCGCTTTATATCGGGCTTTTTCCATCTCTCCGATGCCTGCTGCTCCTATATGTGCTTCGCGCTTGAATTAATCCCCCGGCGGATTTGCGCGGCAGCCGCAGATAGCGCGTTATTAATATTTATACCGTCAATGCGGAGCAAAATTATTTTGATTACAATAATATCGCCTCGGGCTTGGGCGTACAGAGAAACCGAGAGAGCTTTACCTACTGCCCGCGCGCACTCGTTGTTCTTCTTGTCGCTGTATACGTGCATGTAGCCGTAACGTACACGCCCGAGTGTAATATAACGTTTTATGTAAGTTTTTATCCGTAAAATTGAAACTGTTGCAGTCGCGACTGGGCCGATTGAATGGTTATTTTATGTGGCTAATGGACCTGTATGTACAAAGAAAGCCAGAAGAAAATGAATAAAGATTGTTGCTTGACGTTTACGTAAATATTCCTTTAGCCATCGATAAATCTAACGAGAGGACAATTTATTATTCACCTAGGCTTTCCGCGGGAACACCTTCGATTTGCCGCTACTTCTCAACGTATACGGACGAAAATAAAGCGATCAACCTCGAGGATTACGTCAAACTGACGGAATTCTTAATTTCACCTAGAGACAGACCGATACGCAAATGCACATATTAACAATTAAGCGAGTACCGAGGGCATATTGTAGGACTGTAAAAGGATTATTTTTCTCGTGCTTTGGCAAATTTAGCGAGTTAATGAAGCTATTATTACGTACAGCCATTACCGCGCGCTCCTACAGCCTAGTTGTCTATTACGTCTCGTTAGGTGCGGTTGTAGCGATCGAGTGTACAGGCATGCGGGAGGAGTCGATCTCGCGACCGCATCACGATTTAGATTTGAGAGCCGCACGAGCCGACCTGCCGTTATCCACTTGCGTAGTTTTAAGTAGCTTTCCAGCCGCTAGACGCGGCTCGCTTTTCAGATATACACTCTACCAGAGGATCTAAGCCTTTCATTCGCTGGCTTAATTGGCCTGCCTTGGGTTTTAGTATTTTCCTACTGGGCGAACCCAACGATCATTTAAATGATCCCGAATGTTTGTGAAAAATGTTGCTTGCTTTACGGCTACATTTGTATCGAACAATATGTATAACGTTGGCTGGCAATTGATTTTCTAGTGCCCAGAGTGAGGGCTTTTTTGAGAAATGCAATCGTAAATTAAATACGCATTTTGACTATGCCTCGAAGCAGCTAAATCTTGTAACTGCCTATCAAATATTACCCCTTGCCCCCCTCCGGTTTATGAGATATTTCAGTAACGCCTTTCTTAAATTAATCCAACCAATTAAAAGGATATGTAACATGAAAACGAAAAAAGACTCAAATTAGAAATGTACTACCGCGTCGTTAACGATTTGAAGACTCGTCTAAAAAACGTATTTAACGAAACGTATTTCACAATCGAACGTCTCGTAATCATAATTATCTTCCAAGCTTCTTCTTTTTTCTTCACGTAACGCACATAGTTTGATGAAAAAAGAAAACAATTCTCACGACAAAATCCTCAATAATTTTTCAGTCTTTACGTAATTCTCGACTCGGTGAAACAAAAATATCACACGTTTATTTCCAACTACATGATTGCACAAAGGAAGTATCGTCTTCGAAAAAAAAAGAAATAAAGAAAATAACGCCTCATCGATTCGTCCAAGAGAGAGCCATCTCGCACTTACAGTTATAACGCACTATACGACGAACGGTATTGGCAAGCGCATAAAAAAGCGTATATCCATCGAACTTGCTAGTCTCTGTCTCTCTTTCTCGATGTGCATATTACGATGCGGCAGAGTACGACTCCATTAGGTGGAAGCGAATCGCCGATGAATCAGTCGAGAGCGGTTAACCGGAGGGGGGAGGGCATAGCTGTACGTAAATCCACTCGGTGCTTTTTACGCGCGTTGTTAGAGGAGGCGCGCAGGGAGAAAGGCACCCCCCGGCTGTCGTTAATCCGGACCAGCTCTCGGGAAAGTGCTAAATCGCCGGGGTTTCACCGTTCCTCAGGCTCCACGCCTAGACGCCGCGAATTAATCTCAATCTACTTGCTGGCGCTCATACACTGCCCCGCAAAAGTTTGCCCATCGCTGCCTGACTCCCCTCGAGAATGGGACGTGCGCGCTCGTTTTCTATACCCGCGACGATCCTCTCTCTCTTTCTCTCGCGAGCGCGAAATATACAACCACTGTAAATCCTCGAGCTTTTTATTCTCATTCTTTGTCCTGCTAGGGGGGGGGGGCTTTATTATTATTATCCCGCTTGAGATATGGAAGCTTTCTAGCCATGTAAATAGTGTCGTAATTCAATCGACAATGAGCATCACGAACGTTTCTAATAAATCACCTTTCGCTTTTTACGTAATTTTCGTATGTAACGCCAAAGATTTTTTTTAAAATCCACGATTTTTCACCGACATGTGGAAGAATTTTAATAGAAAAGTAAAAAAAGTGGCAAAAATTCTAAATTTTACTATAACCGATCGATAAAACTTTTGTCGGTCGCTGTACAACGTCATCGTACGTACTGAGTTTTTAGGGAAAGTCCCAATTGAACTATTCGATTTCCCAGTGATTTCCCTACATTACAACCCGTAACTCGCGGCCCTACCCACGCGCTGAAGGAAAGGCGCACATGCAGACGGTGGTTAGGGTGGGGGGGGGGGAGGGGCAAGCGAGGGAGGTTGTTAGCGCGGACGTTCCCATTTCACGGTCAGCAAGCTGTGAGCATAGGCTCTGGTGTCAATCGGCTTGTTGTCGGTAATGGAACCGGCGCGTTAAAGCCGCGCGCGCGCTTCCCGCGCGATTATTTCATTCGAGGATCGAGGGGCTTGGCCGGGCGTCGATACACTCTCATGGGTGATTACGGCTCTTATGGTGTCGTTTGAAATTGTACAATTTGCGCTTTCATTTACTTCTTTTTTTGTCCTCTATATTCTTTAATTTACCCTTACTGTGAAACATTCTTTTTTAGTATTATTTTTATTAAATGCATCTTGATAAATTAATTGATACTATTTTATTTCAAGGTATATGAAGAAAAGATTGATAAATCTTAAAGCTTCATTAATGTTGCTTTTTAATTGCAAAGAGACAAATACAAATTAAAAATGAAAGTATATAAAATTAAAATAACATTTATGGTGCTTTAAATATATATATGTACATCTGTTAGCTATAAATATGAGGATTCATTAATTGAATAGAAGAGAATCTTTTAACAACTTGTTGGCATATCTAATCTACTACCAAAAGTTTTAACATATATTTTGTATAAATATTTGGAAAGAATTTCGTACTCTGTGCTATGAACCGAAAACTTGTGAGCTAAAATATCCAAAGTTTTGACTATGTTGCCGATTGAATTATAATCGTATTGTATTAAATCGCATGCACAGTTATTTATACACAAATCCTTTGTTGTTGATTCGTATAAAAATTGCAGTTCATTAAACAATTCTGTATTATTGGTCAATAAGCTCTAAAATAAAATAATCATAGCTATAAAATAAAGAGAAAAAAAGAAATTAATGAGTAAAAGTTTAATTTATTATAATTACCGTTAACGGTTTTTCTTTTTTACTCGTCCAGTTTTCAAGACATGCTGTACACGAACAGCCGAAATTGTACATTTCTTTAATTTCATATTGTCTTTGTTCCCGATTTGTTTTACTGTAGTGTTGATTTAGATAAGAAATAAATATCTAAAATAGTAAGTATTTTTGTATATTAAAAGCAATACAATCATGTTCATAATAAGAAGCAATGTAAATCGGAATACCTGCGATCCTTTACGTATGGGATGTTTTGCAAAAACAACAATTTCGTTATCTTTTGTGGTAAAGTATGATGCATTAGGGTCGCAGCTGTTATTAAACGTGCTGCAGAAAGGATATAAAGAAACATTTGTTCTTATGGGATCACAATTCTTGTTGTATAAATTGTACTAAAAATTAAAAAAAGTGTACTAGTAATAACCACTTTACGAATATTGAATAATTTTACGATAAAAAAAGCTTACTTGAAGGACATTATTATTTAAAATCAAATAGTTTCTTAAAATAAGAGCTGCAACAAATATGACATCTGCATTTTTCAGAACTTTCGACATGGAACCCATCGAGAAGAGCTTGTTTCCAAAAAAATGCGTCTTGGTAGCCAGATGATACGCGGCATGACATGAAAATATGGCTAAATTTAACGGTAGTTTTTTAAGCTGCTCATCGTTTTGTGAGCGTCTGTAAACACTTTTTGGCGAAACGCCGCTGTAAAATTCTCTCAAAGATATTTGTACATCTGCAATAAAAATAACACTCGATAAAGCAATTCATTCGAATTTTTACAATACAATCTTACCTGTAGGTTCTTGAATGGATCTCATGTCGTTTTTCAAATTGTTAATACCTCCGGCCTTCTTTACAGCGAGTAACATTAATCTGAACATCGACCTCAGTTTACTTTTTATATCGTCGTAAAAATATGGAGCCACTATGCATTCGTACTCGTGGCACTGTATCCAATCTTCCATTTTGCACTCCTCGGAGCAGTAAAAGCTAAAAACGCAATGGCCACATGGCTTTAGGGTCCAACAAATTTTCGAACAATTCGAACACATCATGTAGGTCTGGTCATTGACCGGGCTGGTAAAAAAATTCTTCTCGACAACCAAAATTTGTCCAGGGTTGATGTCATCCGTCGCCAGTACACATCTTCCCCATTTCTCGTCAAAATGCGGCCTTACGAATCTCGATGCGCAAGAAACATTGGCTGGATCATAATCAAAATTTGGAAACTCCAGCCTATCTTTATAAGCCCTCTCCTCGCTTTGCGTTTCCCGTTTTGATATGATCTTCATACAATTCCTTATTTTCCGTCTCAATAACTTTTTCTTTGAGTAATTTAATAGCTTGTGTGAATGTAAACGCGACAGTTTAATAAACGTCAAAGTGTGTTCGCATTCCACTGCTGCCTGAGGATGTCCCATGGCGATGAGGCATTCTATTGCTCGAACCTTTAATTCGGCTTTGAAAAGATTACTCTGAAAATGATTTCTACTTGGTCGCAAATTCATTCCCTTGTCACAATCTTCGAAGCAATCCTCGAACTTTTGCAAATGAAATAAGAACTTTGATCTGGCCAAGTAAGCCTTAACTAGTTCTTTCGACGTTTCCGGGGCGTAAGCGATACTCTTATTGTAAAATATCCAAGCACTTATGTGATCGTCGTCGCTGTGACTTTTCAATTTGTAAATTTCGTCCGCTGTTTTACGAAAATATTTCGATTTGGCAAGACATTGCGTCTTTTCCCTTCCTAATATCTTGCCGTCTCTTATGATTTCTTCTACGGCTCGTAAAATCACTGTCTTTTCTGCCTTTAAACCATCACTTACGTCATCTTCCAACCATGACAACTGGCTTGGTATTAGTAAAGATGACATTGTATTTTTTGTCAGTCTATATTCCCTGACTATAGAAATAAATCACTCGATACACAAACTTTGCACGTAAAGCACATCAGTCATTCGAAATGTTTACAGTCAAACACTACACGCTCAACTGAGGCTCAAACAGTTGTTTACAAATATTCTCATGTAAGCGGTAAACCGATGTTAATATTAGTATACAAATACATTAACCAGTAGCTCCCCGATCTTCTACTTCTGGCTGTATCAGAAATATCCCAATTTTTTAAAATTCATCATTGTTTACCTTGCCAATAAAAAAACCTCGCGAAGCTTCATTTTTAACACTATTAATTCCATTCATCGGGATTAGATTGACGACGACAACCATTTCATCTTGCCTTTACAAACCAATCACCAAGCTGCGCGTGAAATTTTCTCAAGTTATTCTCCAAAAAGTCTAGCCAAATAACGTCGCAACATTATCATTAAACATTAACGCCCGAGAACGCCATAAGCAGTTGAACTTACGAATCTCCGCCGCGGCGACACCTCTCGTACATTGCGCAAAAGCAAACATGCCGCACATGTGGCCGTCAATAATCAGCGTACTGGTCCGCTTTTCTAAGCTCTGCCGACAGATACAAAAGGACTCTCGGGCCTTATAAGACGGAGGAAGAAAAAAAGAAAGCGAATTGAAAAGAAAAGACAATTACGTCGGCTCCTTGTTTATAACGACGTAAAAGGGTATCGTCCTCGTAACGAGTCGCGGCTCTATAGAGCTGCTGATTAGAAATCCCCGGTCTGCTGGTACATCGTAAAAGCGAGCCCCGGTTATTTAATGGGCGCGACGTTTCTCTCCAACCCGAAAAGCCGCCGGAAGAGAAATGTCTCTTTCTCTCGATGATAAACGAAAGCGTAAACGAGCCGCCTTCGTATATATCCTTGCGACAACGATTACGCAGGTTTCTTTGGAGTGATAAAAGCCAAAGCTACTATCGCGCACCCACGACCTGTAGGATTCTTCTTTTCTGCTTTTAACACTGCTGTATTTATTCTCAGTTGCTCTATAAAGATAACGTTGCATAAGGGCCTGGTTTGCGGCTATCACGTATATTCATCGCGGGCGTATACTCCACGCCGATGGGAAAAGCTCGTTTCATCCATAATCGCCGAACTAATAAAATGACGCACACGCGTGGTAATCGAAGAATACCTTTTCTCGTGTCATTTTGGCATTTTACGAGCTTCACAGGACTCCTCCTCTTCCTTTATTTTTCCATTACACTTATGCGCGTGTATTAATGTTAAAACATCCAGTTATCATGGCTTACCAAGCCTAAGAGGATTTTTACGATGCGCGCAGGTTGAATAAGACGCGACGATGAAAAAACTGGTTTCAACCTCTGGACAAGAGTTTGGAAAATTTATATAGGAAAGAAAGATGCGCGAACGATGACGCTGTTTCTCCGGGTCGTTAGGCGCGATGGTGCTAAGGATTGCGCTGTATAGTCGGATTTCCGCGGGTGCTTCTCAAGGGAAACCTGTTACCCTCGCGCCGAGAAAGCAATTACGCTACTCGTTTTTCGCGTTTCTTGCTGAGAGACTCTGCGTGACGTTAGTAGGTCAGTCTGATCGTGTGCCGCGTTTTCACGGGGCTCCTCCTATAGCTATCTTTGTGCGCTTACGAAACACCAGGTTATATTTTCCTATAAGAATATGTGCATGATATTTATACTGCTTTGTTGACATATTTTCCATTCGAGACATTTCGATTCGCAACGAAAGTAATAACCCAACCTTCTTGTTATTTATTTTGAGAAATATCAATCGCAGGCAAAAAGTCGAAAGCTTCAAATGATTTAACATCTTTTCTTACATTCCGATTGGTCGTAAGTTTCCAAGTTTAAGATTTCGAAGCATCATCTGCTCGCTAACTAAGAAGCAAGCACTCCCACGATGAAGCGGTCGAGCGATGTTTTGTAAAAAAGGTTGAAATAGCCTTAAAGCCCTACTGGCGAGCATCGTGTGCCGTATAGATCGAGGGTCATTTGCACGAAATGACATGGTGGACAAAGTACGGTAGCCAATATGGCTATGTGTAAATTGCAACTCCTTGTACTCGACTCTGCTATATTTTAGTATTTTAATGCATCGAGATTGCTTGCCGGCTGTATTTGTAGCAGTTGCGACTCGCGCGAGGTGTGTTTGTTTCCTGTACTAGCGCCTGCCGAGCAGCAGGTGTTCTTATCGCACGCGCGCTTGGTATTCCGAATAAGTACGCACTGAGGTGCCTCCAGAGGTTTATGGCGGTTTAAGGATATTTACAGAGAAACGGGATGTGTGTGTCGCTATATGGAGACGGACCTTGAGGAAATAAAATATTATCATTTTATGGCTGATCCTGCGACTATTATCTGCCGGCATCACGAGATAAAGCTCTTATACAGATGTTTTGTCAAAAACTGTGAAGAATACATTTATTTGATCTCCGATTAAAGCAAATAAAAAAGAGATAACGTTATAGATATAAATTTTACAATATTTTCGCGATTGTAAAGTTACAAGTCCAAGGCGACTCGATTAGAGTACTACCACTCATACTACCTTTAAGTTCCGATTACGTCACGCTTAAGTCCACAGTATATGCACCCACAGCATAAATACTAAACACAAATACTAAGAGTAAATACTAAGACTTAAAGTTTGATCTGGCCAAGTACACTATAGTTAAATAAATGAAAATCAGTGGCAAAGGCAGCTCAGCAAAACTCTCTCTCTCTCTCTCTCTCTCTCCATCTCTCTATTGCTCTCTCGCAGAAACGAAAAACTAGGATCGTAAATCAATTGGTAAAAATAATATCATTAAAAATAAAATAATAAAAACTGAATAATAGGGAAGAGCAATTTCAGGTTATTTATAATCTGATATTGATTTTTAATCATTAAAATGTCGATACAGTTCAATCAATAAATAATATCTCTCTCTTGGGATAGGACTGACTTCAAAGTTCTATTAATAAAAATAATATCATTGCTCGATTAACTTTTATTTATGGAAATTCAAATATTCAGACATACATTAAATAAGTGAAAATTGAAATAAAGACCCTGCTTTACGATCATTCTGAGTTAAAGAATTTCCTTATCCCATTAAATTTATTATCACTAAAAAAGACGTTCAATGCATTTGGCAAGTGATGCAAGGGTGTCGTTGTAAAATTCGTACAAGGTTTTAAGCGCTTTTTCAGCTTCTTTTTTCACCTCCTTATATTTTTCTTGACCCTGTTTCTTGGCCTCCTCAATACGCTCTTTCCAAATTTTTGTATGGCTTTCAATAATTCCCCTTGCTTTTTTTATCAGTGTATCAATAGCTTGTGCTAATTTTATTTTAGTTTGTTCGATAATTTCACCATTTGACGAGCCCTAAAAGAAAAATTATATAATCTTACTTGAGAACCACATGCACACGATTATTTATAACATTTTATATTATGTCGTTTAGTTACTTTTTCTAAAGCTTCAAGTATTTCCTTCAATAGTTTAATTTCTAGATCAAAGAATTCTGAGAGATTCTTAATATCTTCTTCAGCATCTTCTTTTGTTTGTTCGTAC
>JAPYYQ010003131.1:0-13430 GCA_030522585.1 Anagyrus pseudococci | reverse complement strand
GTAAAGTAGAGTTCATTGATATATTACATTTCAAAAGTTAAAATTGTAGTGATTTTACATTTTCCACGTCAACTTTTTAACTTTAGTGCTTAAAGTGTACAAGGTAAAAACAGATTATCCTACACTTTCAAATGTTAATATATAAATAATTTTCATTCACCAAGTTGTAAACACATAAATCTTTACATTATATCCAATTTTACTTTTGAAATAAGTTTTATTAATAAATTCAAAGATTGTTAACGTTTTATTTATTACTGCTTGTTAGTAAGGATTTATAAACGCTTAAGCCTTTTATAAATTTATAATTTTATAACCCATTAAATCCTGAGCCGAATCTAGGCTAGATAGCATTCAATTAACTATTAGAACAGTGTCTTTTTTTTAAAAAAACAGTACCCCTATTTTTTCTTATGTCATTTGCAATTGTTTATAAAAAGTTATTTAAACATATAAATAAAAAAACTGAGAGCGGCAATCGATTCTACGGGAAAAATCATGACAAAAATGTATGTACCATTTTTTCCTCAGACTTCAATTTGTTAGTGTAAAAAGGGAATAAATAAAGGCATTACAGGTGAAATGGAGTCGTTGTAATTTTTTGTAGAATTCCTTTGTTTATTCCCTTTTTGCACTAACAAATTGAAGTCTGAGGAAAAAATGGTACATACATTTTTGTCATAATTTTTCCCGTAGAATCGATTTTTAAAATTTCAACTTTTTTATCTATTTGTTTAAATAATTTGTTATAAACAATTGCAAATGACATAAGAAAAAATAGGGGTATTTTTAAAAAAAAAGACACGGTTCCAATAGTTAGTTGGATGCTATCTAGCCTAGATTCGGCTCAGGATTTACTGGGTTAATGTTGAATTTTCCTTACTTTTACATATACTGGAATGATCGTTGATTTCAAATGTTAAAATCACGATATTAACACTTTTCTAATGTAAAAGCCCTGGTAGAAATTCGCGATCATAATCGGGAAATATATGTTCAGTGAAAATGGCCATTTATCTTACGTAAATGAAACGATTTTTCAGGCATTAATAACACATTTTTCATGGAATGAACATAACCTCTAAAAATTTCGTGTTAACTTGAAAATCCTCACAAACATTCTAGAAAAGGATAAGAAAATTTCTAAAAACAATAATTCCGTTGATTTTTTCTGTACCAGCATTTACGGCCATTTTATACCAGATCGTACTTATATACGACCGAGATCGTAACAGTCGTATATAGGATAAAATCAAATGGCAATTACAATAAATTTTGAAGAAATCCCCCATTTTATATCTTTTATTCTTCGAGAACGTATTAAAATCCATCTGCCTACAATTTTTCAGGCCGATTTGGAACGATTATGCTGCCTTAAACTCTACAGTTATGTCTGCTGATTTTAAGGCAGCAGACATAATTGCTGAAGCCAAAAAGTTTTTAACGAAATGGCAATTGTTAAAATTTTTTAACGAGTTTTTTACCTTTTATTCTTTAAGCATATTATAAAATAAAATCGTCTGTTAATTAACCAACGAAAAAATTGCGTTTTATATATTTTTAAAAATGCATGTCATGTAGATTTTAGGGCTGCTTGATAAAGTGTGTGCTATCTACTGGACTATCTCTCTGGTCTGTTTGCCGAATTACGCACTTTAAGTTTATCGTGTCGATTAATTTGGTTTAAAAGCCGACAGTTTTCCTGCGCGCAGCGTCAAAACCGAGCGAAGGTACTAAAAAATAGAAAATTAAAGATGAGTAGCTCCGTGAGATATCTACTGACTCTTCTAACATTGCTACTGGCTTTTGGTTGTCTAAGCAATGAAGCTAAAGAGCAATATCTCGGGAGTGCAGATATTTTTCCACCTGTTAATTATTATCGATCAATCGTCAATCGTTTTTACGAAGATTGTTATGAATACGAGGTTTCATATATAAAACCGCTGTATAAAGTGGTCGATGGGCTCATCAATTCTTTTACTCCAAAACAAATTATACCGGATGGTAAGTTTTATTTCATTGTAAATTAAATTCTTAAAAATACATTATTGTGTAAGATTATTTCTGTTTTGAATATGTAATCTGAAAAACAAATTTTTCTTGATTATTTTTTATACATACGTAGTTTAATTTTTTTAATAAACAAAATAGTATTGAATAAAAAATAGAAATGTTAAAAAGTCATGCAAAGTCGGAAACATAGATGAGTTGTTTGAATTTCTTTCTGTGTAATGATTTGTAAGTCTTTCTTTTTTTAACTTTGAAAATAATCGTATCGGGTAGTATGAACAATAACTTGTTACTACGAGATAACGTCGCTGCTAGCGAAGACTATCCTATTTAGCGATTCTGCTTATAATCTATATATGGGCGATTTTAAAAAAAGTAGCAAAATTTTTGCCAAATTTGGCCCTTATTGTAATAGTACATTTCGATACAAGTGCGTATAAAAATGATACTTAACTCACATGAATTTTCTCTCACTTTGCTCGGGCGACAAGTAACACAAGTTAAGAATTACTTTTTCAAAAATTTTAATTTGTATTAAAATCATGCACTTAAAAATTATCTGTACATTAGTTAGGAACTTACTCAATGTGTACTTTAATATTTTTTATTTTCCAAGGGAAGTCTTATTCCACTGCAAATACATTAAAAAAAAAAAGTTTAAAATTTTTTTTTCAATTTTGTTTTAGTGGAAACTCGTGATGACGGGAGCTTCACTTTTGTGTGACAAGTAAAAAAGCAAAAATACATATTTAAATTTAATATAGTGGAGTCACGTTTTAAAAGTTTTTAGCATAAGTACACATTACATGATGTTAAAATTAACATTCAAAATTGTTTATAGGATGCTAGTGTTTTTTAAAATATTGTAAATTTCACTAAACTTACTGTTTTCACGTAATGACGCAATTTTGGGAACAAAATGTAATTAAATAAACTTTTGAGTATGATAACTTGCAAATAATTTATTATTTTTATAAGAAAAAGTTTCTTCTTGACATACTCAATTCACGGCTACTGAGGTTCCAATTACTAGATTAATAATTACTTAAAATTAAAACACCTAAGCATTAAATTTAGTAAAACGACGCATGACGGGACTCTACATTTTGGGTGTACTTTTGTCTTTCACAGTAAGAAATTAATTTTTTTATTCAAACTTATGTATGTATCAGTTTTTGATTCTCAAAACACATAATAAATCTTTTTTCAAATTGAAAAAAAATCAAAATTAATTAGGATTCTGAGGGTAAGACAAGCAATTTGCTACTTTTTTGAAAATCACCCATAAATTACTAACAAGTTGATAAGATTAATATTTTCTCCTGACAATATTGATCAACACAACTTAATAGACCAGATAAACGTGTAAAAGTTCCTAAAAAGCCACTTCCAATCTGGAATCTTTAAATTATTTAATTTACACAATTGATGTAATCCTGTAATGGCATAATCTTCGCTGCGAGATTTCTAAGAGAATTTTTCTTCGATAGCAGCAGCGATAATGCCGTAAGTTCATGAAATACTTGAGCAGATTATCAACAATATTCAGTCTATTGACAATCCAATTCAAATCCATAGGTCAATTTATATAGAAGTGTATTATTATGAGATTCATTCTTTAGGATTTTTCGAGAAAAAAAATTTGTAGTCAGCCTAATTTCTCTAAATAATGAAAAATATACAGGTGCAGTGAAGGTTACTAACGGTTCGTTGGCGATTGATCTTAACACCGTGATGATTCTAAAACATTTCTGCACACTAATCATCGTTTTAGTGATTGTTTCACTGTTAGCATTTGGCCTACTACTGATGAGCTTATATCTACATTTTGATTTGAGTAGCAACGTTTCAACGTGTAATAAAATCCAAAACAAAATAATGCCCAACTCGAGTTCCTTCTATAACTCCATGGTATTTGTGTACTTCATCGTCGGTGCAGTTCTTATTCTTGGAATATTCTGTTTCGCTGTTAGTAACAAAACTTTTGACTCTGGCATTCGTAAACTACCATCGTCCATAAGTTGCAATTTGGATAATACCAAGCTCTACTTGAACAATACACTGTAAAAATATTTCTTTGTCGCTTTTATATAATACTCTTTTAATTAGATAATTTAATGCCTTTTGTTTTATTGCAGAACCGAGCTAGACACATTTACAAATAAATATTTCGTAAGTTTTGCAAACGATTTAAAAGCTGGCTTTAACAAAGTTGAATCAAAAGCAGATAAAATGATGGCCGAAATTTACAAGGCCGTTTCAATCATTCATAATGAAAAGTTTATGGTTGGCTTCGATAGCACTTATGATAAACAGTTTCTCAATATCAGTGATTTACGTTGCGCTAATTTCTTTTACGAGCTCAACAACAGTAAGTGTATTTTATATAAGATTAGCGATTCTATCGGAAGCTTACACATAACGTAAATGTTATAATTTTATGCAACTAAGGATCACAGTTTTTCTTCAATGACTCTTATGTGGAAAGTAATCTGAAGAAGGAGACACTTATGGAATGTGCAGGGACGTTCATTACATTAATATTAAAAATTGTGATACGTCCAAATTTGTTGACATGCCAAAAAAAGCTAGAAAATAATCAAATAAGTATAGATAATATAATAAAAGAAATATTATTGAATCTAAACAAACAAATCCAGATGACGAGTGCTGAGTTAATACAATATGTTACGAATATAAAGCAGAAAACTGATAAAGTAATCTTAAAATTACTCGACCATTACTGGCTGCAAAAGATCAACGATATATTTCAGTATATAGATTTATATTTGGATTTCTGGTGGGTTAACTAAGATACTACAATTGCAATTAAACTTTTGTAACTATTTTCTATTGATATCGATTGTTGTAATCGCAGGTACTACACCAGCCTAGTGGTAACGTTCATCATGATTCTGATCATAGGATTTTTGCTTACTGGTATCTTGAGCGGTCTCTGCGACAAGAGTTGCGACAGTACCGATCAGGATAGTAATTCTAGTTTTATTACTGTGTAAGCTTAATGTTTAAGGCTTGAATTTAACTCGAAAGATTGTTAGTAATTATGACTCAATTAAATTTCAGTATGTTGTGGTTGATCTTTTTGGTAACAAGTATACTGATCTTTACGAATCTTGTACTGATGATCATTGGTATCGCAAGTGACCGTGTGGTCTGCGAGCCAATTAGGCAGCCCCGTGACAATCAAATAATTCAAATTGCCAACGAAGTTCTACAAACTTACAGCAACTCATTTGGTTTTAAAATTCCGAAAATAGAAGAGTTTGTAAGGTAAAATTTACACAACATCTATCGAAAATTAATGAACCAGTTATAATGATGAAATATTTGCAGCTCCTGTCATATGAACGAATCAATAGTCCGAGCGCTGAGAGTACACGAGGATGTAGACATAAATGGTTTATCAAACCTAACCGAGTTATTGGATACCCGTCAGATGATGAAAAAAGTTGCTGACAATGTCAAGCTAAATAGCAATTGCGATTTAGTCCCCGGGATTCATAGGAATCAAGCTCACTCCATGTTTAAACTTATTGATATATTCGGCCATAAATTAAACAGTAATAATCACGATATAGTCTCGAATATGCCCGGCTTTGAGGACTCTCTTTTCTTACACAATTTAACCAATCAAATAACTAGGTCTTATAAAGAAGTTTTCGAAAAGTCTTCTTACTTCGAGGCTAGAAAACATTTTGAATACATGGAGATTCTGAATGATTTGATTTCACGTGAAGAGCCTAATCTTATTGAATCGGTAAGTTTTGTATAGTTTCAAGGTAAATAAAATTTTAGTCTTTATTAAAAAAATTATAATATTTTATGCAGATCGAAGTTTACTTTCCACAAGCTCTGGAAGATATGATTAACGATTTTATAAATCACGTTAACAATGAGATTCGAAATGAAATCGGCAAGTGCGGACCGATTTCAAATACCTATAACGCGACGCAAGTCTTAGTTTGTGATAATGTCGTACCATCTTTTGTAAGTTTGTTTTTATTATTATTTAATTGCCGGTTTGTATTACTTAACATACATTACATAACATATTAGAGAAATTTATAAAATATTAATATTTTATTTAAAGAATGCTTTGTGGTTTACTTTTGGTTGGAGCTTAATTTTCTTTATTATCGCAACAATATTGGCTGTAATATTTAAAAGTAACCAACGAAAAACTCAAACCGAATGTATATTTTAAAAAATGTAAATAATGAAAGAAGAAACTCAACAATCTAGTGTTGAATCAGGTACTACTTATAGTTTTAAATGTTTCGCAGTTATTTAATTTAATTAACTCAATATTATTTAATTTTCTTCTTAAATTTTTAAATAATTGATACCTTTATCTTTCAGAAAAAGAAACACTTAACTAATCACCTTTTCTCTTATCGAATAAAATCAACGAAAAACTACATGTTATCTATATTTAAAACAGTACAAATAATTTTTAATGTTAAGAAATAGCAGGGCCAAAATAAAGTCTGTTATTTGTTCTTCTATAAACGTTATTTTTATATTTTACCTATGTATTTAATATTATACTATGATATAATTTTAAGTACATAGGTAAAATTTAAAAATAAATTTATTCTCATGGTGCACCATGAGAATAAATTTCGTTTTGACTTAACTACCTCTTTCAGCATTAAGCTCTTCGTCTCCCGCAGATAACATATTGGCATGAAATCATAAAAAAAGAAAAATAATTAGGAAAACGACTGTACGATGTAGGTAGTAACGACACAGAAACAATGAGCAAGATACTAGAACTTTGTTTTCACGGAGGGAGCTAGAGGACTAATACTGTACAATGAAAAATTGTAATATTTTACTACGGATTTGCAGATGTGTATAATTTTAAACAATGTAGCTGGTTAAAATGAATTGTACTTAAACTACAAAAAAAAGGAAAAAAGACGAAAAAATACGATACATTGATGGTGATAATTAATAAAATACAAATATTGAAAATTAGAAACAATTACAAACTTTTAATATTCCTTATCAAGACTTGTTAATTGTTAATAAAGGTGAGCTGCTGTTCGGTGATGTTCGCGTTTGTTAGTTATATATACGTTATTATACATAACTAATAAACGCGAATATTGCCGAACAACATTTCACCCTTGTTAAAAATTCACGAGCGTTGCTAGTCGATAAGAAATGTTTGAGTATATTAGTATTTTAATTTCGTTTAGTTTGCTGAGAGCCTTGAAACGATCGAGTTGAAAAATAAAATAAAAATGAACGGAATAATTGGTTTTCTCTTTTTCTTCTTGTCAGTAATGAAAAGATATTTTTACGTGTAGTTAAACAACGGTATAATCCTGATTGAGAGTCGGTGCCACAAAGAAAACCTGTCAAAGATGTGAAAGGTCCCGTGGCGAAATGCAACCATAAATTGTTTTAAAATTGTAAGTAATTTTTTTATTTATAATTATTTTTAAAAAATAGATAAATAAATTATTGCATGTTTTATCGAAATTTTTTGTTTTTTCAGGTAAAATTATTTTCAAATATTGTTTTGTGCCGACTTTCCGGCTTATCTAAAATCCACCCCTCAAGAAACAGCATTTGTTGACGCATTTTCCTGGGCTGTTGGAAAAAGTGGCTCCAATAGTATTGGCATACTTCCCAGCCTCACAAAGAACAATCCTCGGCACGAGATCCTCAAGAAAAGGTCTGAAAATCGCTGCAGAGTTTATGGTTAGAAAAAATAAGGACTGCTGTGGAGGATAGTCGACGTACTGACGATGGAGAGGCTATTCATTGATTAATTCATTAATAGTGTTTACCAAAAAATTACGATTTACTGTCGGTCATGATTTTTCAAAACTACTTGACGGATCACCATTTTTCTTTAAAGTGGATAAGTGTCATTAGAGTTCATTCTATAATTAAATTGATGTAAGAGCACAGTTATTTTACAGTACTTTAGAGAATGAAAGAAGTCTGAAAAATATAATACAAAAATTATACGTCGGTCATTTTTACAAATTTTAACTTTTATAAATTATTCTAGTAATGGGCTCGTACCTCCTGAAAATTTGAATTGAATAATAGTATATTGTGTTACAAGGGACGTAAGCACGATGTTATTTCCGCATATGAAAGTTACTGTTCAAGCAGAGCGAGCGCAGTAATTCATGCAAGAGAATAACTGCTTTGCCCTTTGTGACATGCGGCTTTTTTATTCCCGATGAGTCAGTGATGTCCTTACAATTATTTCCTGTAATAGATGGAAATATACAGTGTTTTATTCCAGCGCAGGAATAATGACTTATTATCCCCTTATGAATAAAGGGTATTGTTTTTCGTATTTCTACCAGACAAGTATTGTATCGTTGTATTGTTTAAATTTGATTCTCATTAACATGTGTATTGCTATCTAATGTTTCAATGTTTATTTAAAAGCAAATTTATAAAAGTTTTAGAGGTGAGAGTTATTGGAAGCTAGCGTATTCGACTAAAGTCGTGGTAGCTGCGTGACAGAAAAAGCCGTTTCCGCCTTTTTAGTCTTCCGTCACTTGTTCGTTTCCCTACACGCGCGTTGCTACTCAGCTCGGCTCTAGACTTTAGAGTACCCCTGCAATCCAACCACTCATTATGTCGCACCCAAGTGAATACATCCAGCCAAACCTATTCACTATTTTTCTCTCCTACTTCTTCTGCCACCACTACTTCTCAACTAGTTGTCACTTTTTACTTCTCATTTTTGCTTTAGTATTACAATTTTTCACTTTTTTTCAAAGAAATATAATTTTTATTTTTCATTTTTCAAGAACGTAATAAAACACATTCACCTATAAATTTTGAGACCAGTAAAGTATCTGGAATAAACTCATGTACGGTCGTAACTGCAGTAATCGTATGTAGGAATTATAAAAAATTTTGAGGAAGTTTCTTTAATTTATTAAAAAAGGAGAAATTTTTTTACTTAATTTTTACACAGTGTGCTTCTAGCATGCTCACTTGCTTCGTATACGCCGTTAAAAAGAAGACTGCTTCTCAAACGCGACGCATGCATGACAAGAATACACTTCTCACACGGAGTGTTAAAAAAATTGTATCTTATCCTATTATTGTATTAAAGTAATGTATAATATGAAAAGATCATGGCAATACGATTTTTTTCTTATTTCAAATCTTCTATTGTATAAAGTATCAACTATAACTACTTGACCCATTAAATCCTGAGCCGAATCTAGGCTAGATAGCTTTCAACTAACTATTGGAACGGAGTCTTTTTAAATACCCCTATTTTTCCTTATGTCATTTGCAATTGTTTATAAAAAGTTATTTAAACAAATAGGGTAAGTCGGGGAAATACGCCATGTTGGGAAATATGCCACTTGTTCGAATTTCGTATTATACAATATTGTTGACGCCTGTAACTCAGTCAACTTATAAATTAGTGTGACACAACTCAAATAATACTCAAAAACAGGCCGTAGTTACGAACGCAAATGAATGAGAAACAAAAATTTTAAACTACCAAAAAAATTAGCGTGTTTTTTAATTCTTTTTTTATTTATTTTTTAACGGAATTTTTTATCGAAAAAGTAAACTCCTATACGTATACGTAAATAGTCTTTATCAAGACAAGTAATTTCATGATTTTTAAAAATTAAAAAACGTCATGCTTAGTTGAATACGACATTAATCTTTATTAATATATCTTATTTTTTTAAATAATATAAATTTAAAAACTATTTGAACAGTTAATCTTGTAGTAATATAATCACCTGTATTTATAAAAACACCTTAAAGTCGATTAAATAGGGTTTAGAGCTCTATGAAATATTAGGTGGCATATTTCCCAACGAATTTTTTGAGAAGAAAATTTTAAGTACTTAGTATTTTTTTTTTTATTTGAAAAAAATATGTAAAATATCAACACTGGACTTACAGATTATTAAAATATATCTAATTATTGACCTACTCATTTTTTTTGTTTTCAAATATGTAAAAATCTCTGAACTCCCTGCTTTCAAAATTAACTGTGGCATATTCCCCGGACTTACCCCAGATAAAAAAGTTGCAATTTTAAAAAACTGAGAGCGGCAATCGATTCTACGGGAAAAATCATGACGAAAATGTAAGTAACATTTTTGTCATGATTTTTCCCGTAGAATCGATTGCTGCTCTCAGTTTTTTGAAATTGCAACTTTTTTATCTATTTGTTTAAATAAGTTTTTATAAATAATTGCAAATGACACAAGAAAAAATAGGGGTATTTAAAAAAAAAGACACCGTTCCAATAGTTAGTTGGATGCTATCTAGCCTAGATTCGGCTCAGGATTTAATGGGTTAGTATAATAGAATGTCTATCTCATATTATATTAAAGCGATGTACGTAGATATTACAATCATGACGGCTTTATCAATACGATTTTATTTTTTCGTTTCAAATTCTTTGATATATTGGGCGTGTTCCAAAATTAAGTTTTGCGAAAACAATTTCGGAACGTTCCGAAATTGTTTTCGCAAAAGTTAATTTCGGAACACGCCCATTATCTACTTAATATAATAACAGTACATTTAGATACAAGTGCGAGAAAGTAGATTCTTGGCTTGTGGCAAAAGTTAATTGAATAAAAATTTCAAAAAAATTTATTGACTTTAAATTTATATTAATTAAATTATTAGAATTCCATCTGTAACCATCTTTGTACTATTGTTCTGTATACAAGCAATATTTTACTAAATAAAAAGTGCCTGAACGCTTATTGACATTGGATCGAAAAGTCTCATCTTGGATACAAAAAACTTGTGTCATAGCTTTGAAGAAAAAAAGAATTATTTACCGATGGTAAATTACGATCCTTGATAACTTGCTTAATCAAATTAAAATATTTTCAGAGCTACAAATAATTTAGATTTCGGATTACTTTGGATTAATTTATTGCATATCACTAAACTTTTAGAAGAAACTTAATTTACATTCTTTTATATTTTTTTTGTTTTGTTTTAACAACTTTTTTAATTACTATTCGAACCACAAAAAAGACATACTAATAAACAGTTTACAACTAATTTGCATTGAAGTAAACAAGATGGCTATTATATTACTTAGCTTTGTTTCGAGAGTGCATGTACGCAAGCCAGACAGGTCATAGGCAAATCATACGGACATTACTTTGCAGCTTCATTTCTTGTTGATCTTTGGCTTACGTGCCATTATGTGTACAAAGACATTCTTTTGAATAGAAATGTTTGTGATTCTCTGCTTTTCTCATTCTTTCTCGCGAACTTTTGTATTTTTCCTGTTTAAACGACAACAGAAATTATATTTCATAAGATCTGAACAATACAATTGATTTCTTTTACGAATACATTTTCTTCCTTTTTTTGCTTTCTCAAAGAGAAATCTTTGTAATGGTAAAAAAATTTCGATGTTTTTTAATTTATCAATAAAACAAAATAGAAAATCTTCGAGTATTGAAATATTATTAAATATTGATTTAGACTTTGATAAATCTTGTAATAATTTTTAAATTAAAAATCACGATATAGAATTACCTTAAATTTTCAGAATTTATTAATAACCCTTTCATGCACTAAAGATAATAAAAAAAGTTAAAGGAAATATTGAAAAAATTATAATTAAAATAAGAAACGATCAAAATTTGTAATGTTGACCAGCCTGCGCAAAGTTATTCTCGCGGATTTGTCACGAGGTGGTCAATTCACGGGAGAAGGCTGCGCTTTCAGTAGAAGCCCATATTATACCGAGCCACCTTCTTATAGTACAGCCCTTGGTTAGCGCAGGCTCGATGTAGGCACGAGTCCACGCGCGTCTCTTGGATGTGCTCGGAGAGGTGCGAGGAGGAGCTTGGTGCACTGAGCTTACGGGCATATAAGTGTAGGAAATAGGGCGTGTGCTCTTGTGAAAGAACCGACTCTTAAAGCCTGTGCGTCGCGTCTCAAGAGCCCCGTGTCGGGCATCGAGCAGACTGGCAGTGTTGGAGGGGCCGCAGGCTAGGAGCGCCCGGACACGAACACACAAGAAAATCTTAGATGTCGAGGTGCCTAGAAACTTCTGTTCATTACGGAATCGCATCGCTAAGTACAAGCTGCCCTTACAACCTTGAGTTGGTAATAAACGATGCGCAAAACCAAGCTACTCACATCTCGATTGATGTTATGTCACATTAGTTATGTGCGTGAAATTTTGATTTAATTAATAAACATAACTTTAAAAATTCCAAATAGATTATTTTATGGTTCATTAAAGATTTGCTTTTAAGATAAGACTTAATTCTAGCAGAATTAGCCATTTTTTAGCCATTTTTTAAACGCTTTTTCTGTCATTAATTCTCTGGTTTAAGAAAATAGTAAGATTTCTACCAGAGCTCAAACAGCCAATAATAAATCTCAGAGCACACATTAGGATTTTGGCATTGATACTTTTATTTCAGTAAAAAGTGATGTTAAGTAAATGTAATTGTTTTCGATTGACGCTGAAATTTATTGCTTGTCACAGTAATGTACACTGAGAGAAGCGTTGTAGTAAACAATATTATAAGTAGGGTAAAAATTACTATAATGTGTACTGATTTTGGGACAGTCTTGAATTTTAATAAAATTTAGTATGTTACTGTAGTAATTTTTAGCGTAGTAATTTTTGCTGTTACATAGAAAATTTTACTGTGTGACATAGTAAAATTTCTTAAATGAAATATCAAATTTTATTTTTCATTATATTAAATTTTAATACCTATATGATATTTATTAGTGAATTATAAATTTTATTAGGAGACAAGATTAACGAAAAATTGAATTGATTTATTCCTTAAACAGAATTTTGTATATTTAATTTAGTTGTACTTGGTTCGCTAACATTTCTTTTTATTGATTTGTACCCTTTTTAAATTTTACGAATTCTTAAACATTTCATTTTAGCACGATAATGACTGCCCTAGTAGAAATCTGAACATTTAAAATGCTCAACCGAACAATTTATGGCAATTTTTCATGGCTAGTAAATGCTTTATGTAAATTGGCCAAAAAATTGTCCATTTATGTTAAAAAATTGTGTTAGCATGTTTGTAAGAAATGTACAGAAAATGGACATCGAAACTGCCATAAACGTAAACCGTACACTGGCCAATATTTGCCCAACAACTCGGTTAACAATATATTTAGTATAAGAAAAAGAATATATAAACAAAAATCATCAGGAATCAGATTCATCGATGGATGCTGTTGAAGAGCAAATACAAGGAATTGACTTTAATTTTGATTATGAGTTTTTAAATAATAATGTAAATGAAGATGAAAATTTGTCAATATATGAAAGTGATAATGATGAAAATGATGAGGACTCAGACTCGTCAATAGATGCTGGGGAAGATAAAGATGAAGAACCAGAAATAACTGCTCTTCGACAA
>JAPYYQ010003130.1:0-13157 GCA_030522585.1 Anagyrus pseudococci | reverse complement strand
TGTCAGACACTCGATGAACGGGTGGCTGCTACTCGACGTCTTACGGTGGCTGCCGCTCGAGTTGAGAGTGGCAGCACCTCGAAATGTTTTTCAGTGTAGTCTTGATAGCCCGGCTACATAAGAGCGTTCGTACGCGAACGTCGCGAACGAACGCGTTTACGCGTAGCGGGTAGCGCACGCGTGTGCGCGCTTAGTCGGTATTATTTTGGAGTTAGCTACACTGCAAATCTACTTTTGTTTTGTTACCGACTAAGCGCGCACACGCGTGCGCTACGCGTTCGTTCGCGTACGAACGCTCTTATGTAGCCGGGCTATGAGATGTTTTCAGGCCTGATTTTACGTGTATAAGGCATAGGCGCTCAGACTCGAGACTCACCCTGCAGATAATCCACGGCTGCACGGACGGAACACAACATTACAAGTTTTAGATAGCACTCGACTCTACTAAAATTCAGCACTTATTCACGTATGTAAGTATATAAAATATTGCAATAAATGTTTGCTTTTTTCACAATATTGAGAAATCAAAGCTACAAGTCCTTTAAAACAATAAATTTAAAGTAAGTTAATAAAAATTTTCAGTTGCATGCGTAAAGCGAGAAAATAATTTTTTTGTCTAGCCGATCTTAATAGAAGACAGGAGACAGCTCCCACGACTCGGCTAAATGTTGTGGGATATATCGAGTGCAACCGTATAGAGACGATACATATATATACGCGCTAATGAAATAAGTATGTTTGCGTTTAAACGAGACTTTTCCTAAAAAAAGTAAAGAAAAAGAAACGTCAATTCAACCACTAGCGGTTTGACCAATGTAAAATGCTAGTAAGCCGAGTTGATTAACAAACAGGCGTATCCGTTGATTGTGGAGAAAGAAAAATAAAATAAAAATAACAAGACCGCGACGAGTAGTAGCACGATCATGCAGCGCACATCAAGAGGAGGAGAGACGTTAAAGGATAGCAGTAGCAGTCGTTAAAAAGCACGTTTGTATTCCGTTTGAGAAAGAAATCGCAGAATCGGCTGGGAATTAACTTGGGCAAGCCCAGGTCGTCTCTCTATTGCACGGGTCGACCGATTGCGCAGCAGAATCTCAAGAGCATATTGCAAATCCAAGGGGGATGTGCCTCAACTAACCCTTCATGCGCTAACAAACAGCTGATTTTTCATCATAATTTGCTTCTAGAACACAGCTTATTGGCCCCCTTAGCCGTCTGGGCAAGATGCGAGCGCGTAATCGAGAATCGCGGGAAAACTCGAGAGCTCGCGCTTCCCTCGCGGTTTTCCTTTCGCCACGAGCAAAGGAAAGTAAGTAGTCTCTTATAATTTATTCGGCTTGCACCTCCAGCAGCTTGATTGGCCTTGACTTGACTGGGAAAATTCTCATCTTCGTCTACTACATTAGGTTTGCGCGCCATTTGAATTTTACCGAATATATTATTTTTTGCGAATGACCTTACTACTGGGTAATACAAGTAGTAGTTCTGGCTGGAGTCGATACGCTGGCGTATGCTATATACATACGGTTTTTACTATTTAAACACACTTGTCGAGTAGTAGTACGCTACAAATAAATATTGAACAAGGAAAATTAATCGAACAGGCTGTATAAATTTGGAAAATCGAATGGATAGAAGAAAGATTGTCGAGCATGCTTGTCTGCCTCTTGTGCCCGCGACGAGGACGCCGGCAGAGAGAGAGCGAGAGAGAGGGAGAGAGAGAGGGAGAGAGAGAGAGAGAGAGAGAGAGAGAGAGAGAGAGAGAGAGCGAGGAGCACTGGGAGTGGGAAGCAAAGAGTGGGCGTAAGGGCCGCGCCGGAGAACGTCGTGTCCCGTCGTCCCGTCGTCCCGCGTCTGCCATACATGGCAATGTTATGTGGAAGCGAAGGAAGAGAGCGAGGGGAGGGGGGCCTACGGGAGGTTGGCCTGCCGGCCCACCGCGGCGCGTGTGCGCCGGGGCCCGTGGGGGTGGGGGCCAGCCGCCAGCCAGCAGGAGCAGAGCCGACTGAGGACAGACCGGCGCGCTCCTCCGGCCGCACTGCTCGCCGCGAGAGAGCGACTGGCAAAGACCAGTCGTACGACTCGAGCCGGACCGGCTCGTTCGAATCCTCGATCCCCGGCGCATCGACACCTGCAGCTCTCCTTCTCCAAGCACCGACCTCGCCGGCCTGACGATGCGGCCAGATTCGCCCTAAGGCCCCAAGCGCATCCTCCCGGCCAGAAGCGGCCCGGACTAAGGTACGCATCCGGACTCCATGCTAAGCTATACGTAACCGCGCTCTTTCTCTTTCTCTCGAGGTGCGTATCCTCACATCCGCCTACTCGACGCCTCCGCGACTTCCTTTACGGAGCCGCGAGTCTCCCCCTCCTCCTCCTCCTCCTCCTCTCATTCTTACGCCTCCTCGTTTCGCTTGCTTGTTTCGCCTTTCAATTTCCAGGCCGCACCTGGAGTCTCGAGGCTTCTTATTTATTTCCTTTTCTCTTTTTCTTTTTTCATACCAAGCTTTTTTTATTAAACACAAAGCCGTTTCTTTTTCCTCCGAAATTCAACAAATCTTGGACCGCTAATATACTTGTGCGCCGACTGAATTTTTCAGATTTCTTTTTCTTTTCGATTAAAATCGTAGCGAACAAGTTTTCCGATTGATTTTAAGACATATTAAAGAGCTTTAATAGTCAAACGGAGAAAATAAAGGCCATCAGCAGCGTATTAAATAAACTAAATACACGATAAGATGAGCAAAAATTAGGAGAAACTGCAAAAGTGCATCCGTTGGTGGGCGGCGGGTGGGCCGGTGGGGAGGCAGAGGAAGAGAGCGGAGCTGGCGAGGAGAAGCCGAGAGAGAGAGAGAGAGAGAGAGAGAGAGAGAGAGAGAGAGAGAGAAGCAGCTTTTTGAAGGGGCGCGCGCTCGGGCGCTCGTGTGCGTCAAGGCAAAAGGCGCGGAGGAGAGGACTGGAAACACGTGGGACGATGTTAAAAGACCGAGATAGAGAGAAGGAGAAAGAGAGCGAGGCTTGAATGAAAAGACTTGAGAGCGAGGAAGAGAGAGAGGGAGGGAGAGGGAGAAGGAGAAACAGAGAGGCCGTGCGCATTCATAAAGACCGAGCTATCTTCCCCAGAGGCCTGGGCATCGATTCGCTTGCAATGTTTGTCAAATAACCGGTTCTCTCTTTCTTTCTCTATCTTCGATACCGACGAAATCGCCAAAATAAATCGACGGCGAAACTCCGTTCGGTTCGTCTGGCCCTTCGGCTCGTCTCCCTCGGCCTGTCCCGCCTCAGCACCTTTGCCAAAGTTAGCCAGATTTATTAAGCAGAGGCCCATCGGGCAACCTCTTGTTATTGACAATTCCGGAGCTTGTTCGTTTTATTTTAATCGCGCGCGGATTAATGCGAAACTCGGGTATAACGATACAAGCGAACGAGCTGCTAGCGTTCTTCCTCCGGCGAGGACGCGACGACGGAGAAAAGGAGAGGATGAATAAAAAAAAAAAAAAAGAGAAAAAAGAAAAAGTCTCGATTCTACTTCCGTCGTAACGGAATATTGCAAATGACGATTATGCAACTGCAGGCTTAAACATATAAATATGGCCGTGTGCGCGCGGCCGCTCGGATTTGCTTCTTGATTTTCTTGTGCGACCAGAGAGCGAGAGAGAGAGAAACCGAGTGGGAGGAGTAGAAAAGTCACAGAGCTGCGTAACACGGGGCGTTCCAGTTTCTCTGTATTCTCAATACTTTACGTCTAGTTACAAGTTACACATTCTTTTTGATTCTTTGCTTCTTACTTTTTTTCGTTTCTTCGTTTGTTGCAATTTTTTCCCTTTCTTTTTTTTTTTTTTTTTTTTTTAAATATAAATATCTTTTAAATAACTTTCTCTACACGTATGTAGAATGAAGGAGCTCGATCACTTCTTCTTGGCCTCGGGAGGCAGTTCCTCCTGCTCGACTTGGCGTCTCTGCACCTCGAGCGGCAACTTGTCGAAAAATTTGGTCGTGAAAGCATCGAGCTCGTCGGTGGTAGGTCTCGGGCCAACAAGCCAGTTCTCGAAGATCTCCTCGGGCCTGAGGGGCCGGCGCTTGAGGTCCATGCGCCTGGCGATCGAGGCGGCGCGATTGACGACGTCGCTGACGATCTCGAGCGGGGAGTCCCGGTAGGTGAGCCTGGCGACGGCCGAGAGCTCTACGTGCCGGTCGACCCCGTGCTTCCTCATCAGACTGTTGTAGTAGTTTTTAGCCG
The DNA here is from genome assembly GCA_030522585.1 of Anagyrus pseudococci. Lineage (NCBI taxonomy): Eukaryota > Metazoa > Arthropoda > Insecta > Hymenoptera > Encyrtidae > Anagyrus > Anagyrus pseudococci. Next base: position 8,920 of record JAPYYQ010003130.1, on the reverse strand, counting down.
CGCTGGCGTAGTCGCTGATCGGTATAACGAGCATCTTGTCGTGGAGCTTGCTAAACGTGCTCGCGGCCAGCTGGGGCTTCGTCGACGCCGTGAGAAAGAGAACCTGCCGGCAGCACGAGCGGACGACACCGACCGCTTGACCAGGCGCTTTTTATCGCCCCTCTGCGCGCTTCCGCTCCCCAACGGCCCCGTCCCCCATACCCCCTCACCCTTCTCGATTCTACTTCTGCGACGCGAGCTGCAAGCCTAACGATATCGGCACCCACGCGCCTCCCGTTACGTTCCTCGACGAGCCAGTCGGGGGGACGGGGGGAAGCCGACCCAGAGGACACGCGGACGTTTTCTTTAACTCGCCTGCCCCTCCCCTCCCCCCCCTCCCCTGCTTCCTCGTTACTCTTGGACCTTTTGTTGCCTCTTGCCCCTACAGCGACTCTATCCCGAGAGATAGTTTTACGATTTCGATTCACGCATCGGCCGAATGAATCACGGCATTAGCATAAGTGCCGGCTACAGGCCGCGCGAGTCAGCGAGTTACACGAGAATTCGTTTACCGATTCGACGATGTCTCTATCTGAGAGGCCAGTTTGTCCTCGTAATCGAGAGACAATGAAAAATGAAAATAGCGATAAAAGAAAGAAAGAAAGAAAGAAAGAAAGAAGGGAGAAAAAGAAGAAGAAGAAGAAGAAGAAGGAGGAGGAGGATGTGTCTACCTGGTCGCCGGGCTTGATGGCGTTGATGATCTTTTTGTAAATCGGCGCGAACCTTTTGGGATTGACCTTCTTGAGCTCGGGCGGTATGGACTTGAGCCAGGCGCTCTCGGTCTCGACGAGCACGACCGAGGGCGCGTACTCCCTCGCCAGCTTGTTGATCGCAAAGACGAGCTTGTTCTGGCTCTCGCGGCTCTTGAACTTGCCCACGTGCTTCTCCGGGGTCAGGTCGAAGACGGTCGCCTTTTCGGGGGAAAGAAGGGCAAAGTAGGGGGGGGGAGGGGAGCCGGGGAAAGGGGGAGCGCGCGGGGGGATACTTGCCTTGAGCTCGGCGCAGACGGCGCGCGCGAGGAAAACCTGTCCAGCCCCCGGCGGGCCGCAGAGGCATACCGAGCGTATCAGCGGCGAGAGCTCGTGGACTTGTTTCGAGCCGATCGGCAAGACGCAGTAGTCCATGACGGGCTGCTTGAGATCCCCGAGCTTCATGTCGAGCCCCGGGCCACTGGCCACCCTCGGCGCTCCTTGCCACCTGCTCAGCCGGTACTCCTCCGGCCAGGCCTCGAACCTCATGACCTTCCATCGAGCCAAAGTAACCAACATCTTCTCCTCCAGAACCTGCGGCTCTTCCTCCTCATGATGATTGTTGCGCTGCTTGTGCTTTCCCTTTGCCGGAGGCTGCTCCTTGCGTTTCGGCTCGATTCCTACAGGCAAACCACTTGGTTGCTACCACTTGGAAAAAAGGCACTTTCAAAGCTCTGCTCATGCGAGATGAACAAAAGAAAGACCTTCGAAAGTCTGAGGAACGGTTTGAGTGAAGGCTATAGAGTCGGCGGCGCAATCGGCGGTGAGGCCCTTGTTGAAAATCTGATGCTGGACTCGCATTTTCCTGTCGGCAATCTCCCGCATTTCGAGCTGGAGCTGGTAGTAGAGCTGCTCGTTGATGAGATCGTCGAGCAAGCCGCCCTTGAAGTTCTCCAACTCGTCGGCTCGAGCCGCCCAGGTGTTGAGGTACTCCTCGTTGATCTGCTGGAGGTAGGGGATGACCAGGCTCGGCCTCATCCTGTAGCCCTCCTCCTCCTCCTTCTCCTCGGACTCCTCCTTCTTCTCCGGCGGCTTCGAGGCAGGCTTCTTGTCCGCCGAGGGCGGGTTCATCATGTACTCTTGGGCCGAGCGCGCTTGGCCCGTAGCTATCAACGCACTGCCCCCGTACTCCTCCGGTGGTATCGCGTCGAAGCACCTCATCACGTGGTACCACTCGTAGAACCAGGCGCGCAGCTCGTCCTGGATGTCCTCGACTAAGCTCGGCCCCCGTACATCCCAGATCTACGACACGACGAGAAATGCCGGGCTGTGTTGTGCTTGCATTTTTGCGACAACATTAAGAATAGCGGCGGACCTTCTGCTTTAAGTGCTCCATCCTGTCGTTCAAGTGCTTGCGAGCTTTCTCTTGGAGCTCGTATTGTGCTTTTTCCACGCTTTTGTAACGCTCGAATATGTGTCGGTTTGGATTCAAGCTCGGTATCGACATGCCAATTATCTGCTCGAAATAATCCTTTTTCCCCTTCTTCGCCTTCCAAGCCAAATAGTTTCTCCAGGCTCGCTTTATCGTATTTGCCGCCTCGATTTGTACGGCGATGTCGATCTTTTTCGGCGACACGTAGCCCGATGCCATCGCTAAATCGATTTTGTGCTTCTGCTCAGCTGCGAATAAATAATTATATTATCATGTGACATTTCAATGTTTTCCTTTTTTCTCTCTTTTACGTAATCCCTTATCCCAGTGATGGAGATGGTGATGATGTATCGGTATGATATACACTTTCTATACCCAAAGTATCAAGTTTCGCGTTTATTGTTCGTTTAATTTAAAATCCAAAAACAACAATAAAGGAAAAGTATAATTAATTATAAGTAGTGAGTAAAAAAGAAAAGGTAAAATAATAATCTGGAAACTTGTGCAAGTGTGTTGGCCTACATGTTGGATTGGCTAAAAGCACATACACACAGGCGTATGCGCGTGTGTACATACATAAACAGAGTCGGGGAGAGCTGAAGCGCGAGGAGATCGGATCCGGTTTCGTCTTAAAGTCCCATTCGATTCTGGATGTGCGGCACAGGAGGACGCCCACGCGGTTAACGGTCGTGGCTTACACCGATCTCTCTCTCTCTCTCTCTCTCTCTCTCTCACTCTCTCCCTCTCCTCTTCTTAGTCGGCTTTTCAATTCGGCTCGGGCTTATTTTCTCCATTTATTTTTTTCGGAGATAGCTCATCAATGACATATACTTAGTCGCTACAATGGCTTTGCCCGTGACTTATGCTTATTTATCCGATAGACCTTGTGTTTAAATTAACACATGCGCATAAAATTATTATGAAAGATAGATAGATCGAGAGAGAGAGAGAGAGAGAGAGAGAGAGAGAGAGAGAGAGAGAGAGAAAGAGAGAGAGAGAAAGAGAGAGAGAGAGAGAGAGAAACGTGCTACAACAACACGGAGCCTTATATGGCTTAGGTATTTAAGGTTCGGAAATTGGGTAATATTTCATTCGAGCTCTTTCTTCCTTTTGTTTTTAACCACTCGATTTGCAGGGGACGTTGTATTGTTTGTTTGTTAATTTTCTGTTTATTTTGCAGTAAAAGAATTGAGATGTTAATACCTTTGATGGCAATGCGCCGTACAACTCTTCCGCGTTCGTGTTTTTGGATAAGTAAGACAGCGTCGGCGAAGGGATGGGAGAGTGAACCAGATAAAGATGTCGCCTTGGCACTGCCTACCGAGGAATGGCGCACTTCCGCAGCGCTTGCTCTCGCTGGAACAAAAAATAACGTCGTCTCTTGCTTGAGCCCGTTGGAATATTTAAAGAATGAAAAGCGATAATTTACCACTTCTCGCAGCTTCGACGATCTGTTTTCTCCTTGAAAATTCCTTTAGTCTCGCGGCCATATTGTAATTCGGCGCGGTGAGATCTATGTCATCCGGTGTCCACCTTGCCTCGAGCAAATAATCGATAGGCCATCTAATTTCGAAGAAATAATACAACTGCCGCGTGTGGATCTACGCAGTTTTACGCATTCTTAACCTACTTTTATCACCTGCCGGTTACGAATTAAATCATTATCCTTATACGTGTAAACAATTAAAAGCGGAAGAAAAAGGAAGCTTGTCAGATGATCGTAAATAAGAATAAGAGATTAATTAAAATTCATGACTTTTGAAATGGATTTTTCAGTTGGATTGCGGCAATTCTTTATTTATTTTGCTACGTTTTTTCTTCTTCGTTTTGCAAAATCGATACTCACGAACACTCGGTGTAGGCGAGAGTAACCATTTCGCGTCTGTACTCGAGCATACGGACGATTGAGTAATCGAGCATTTTTCTCAGGGTTTCTCGGATTTGCGGTTGAACAATCTGATCGAGGCAACTGGTTAAGCGCTGCACTATTCTCCGATATCTGCAAGTGCCATTCAATGCGGGCTGGATATTACGTGTACAGCCAGATTATCGAATTACCGTTCTATTTAAAGCCTCCTTCAGCTATCGTACTGATAATATATTGGCAACACTATTTTAATCGCCTCGTGACGATCCTCGATCAAGTCCATATTTAACGCCGCCTGGTCCTCTATCAATAGTTTTTCCAAAGCTTTTTGCGTCGATATCCATCTTTTCAAATAATAAGCGTCGGACATTGAATTTCAAAGGTTGATATTTTAAATTTAATTTATTTGCTGTACACTGGAATTTTGATTTTTTTTTTTTTTTTTTTTTAAATTTTTTATGGGGTTAAGTTTTGTGAGTTATTCACTCATCGTGGCCGAAAATGTTACTCCCGAGTTTGACGTGAATTCAGTAACTTATCCATTATCTGTAAACAACAACATTGAAAAAATGAGAAACGACGGTGTATCGTTGCGAAATTGTAATACCAATTGAATAACAGCAGGGCACAGTTGACAAATGTTAATTAAATAAAACAATCGATATTTCAGAATGTCGGGCAGATTGTGGAGCCTGGTCATCTGGACAGGGCTGCTGACGACTTGCTCGTTCGCCACGAACTCAACCAGCCCAAGTCGAACGAGCCAAGTCATCCATGTGGGGCTTAAGAGAACGAGCGAGGAGGTAACAACGAGCAGCAGCGGACCAAGGACGACGACGACAAGGGAAAATCCAAACAGCGAGGATGCCAGCAGGACCGAGAGCGCCTCGGTGGAGGAGAGGGTCGCGTGGGAGTGCCCGAACATCACGGGGGTCGGGATCGAGTGCTCCTGCGACTTTCCGCACACGCTGCGCTGCGCCGGCGAGCGGAGCGCTCTCCAAGCCATAAGCGCTCACCTGGGCCACAGCAAAGCCGGGATGATGATCTCCCTGCTTGACCTGAGCGTCTCCGGGATATCGACCCTGCCGGCCAACTTCCTCGAGGACGTCGCGCTTCACGGGCTCGTCGTGTCGAGCGGCGAGCTGCGCCGCGTCGACGAGGCCGCCTTCACCTCGTTCGCCCGGCCGCTCCAGGCGCTCGGGCTGCCCAACAACCTCCTCGACGTTGTCCCCACTGCCGCTCTCTCCAAGCTCGCCGGCCTCGAGCGGCTCGATTTCTCCCACAACAAGCTCAAGACCCTCGAGGCCAGCTCGTTTCAGGTATAGCCTCGTCAGCCTCGAGTTTACCTCATTTTTACCTTACTCTCGCCCTGTGCATGCACTTGTGTAACTTGTTAAATGTCTTGTGTGCCCAGGGCCTGCCGAGCATCACGTATCTCGATCTGTCGTACAACCTGCTGGCGCAGCTGTCGCCGCGGGCTTTCGCCTCCCTCCCGGCACTGCGCTCCCTGAAAATGCGAGGCAATCGGCTCAGCGCCTCGGCGCTCTCGGCTCTCCGCGGACTCCGCAGCCTCGAGGAGCTCGATTTATCGGCGAATCTGCTTAGCGGACCGCTAGGGCCGGGCTTCTTGCCGCTGATGCCGAGGCTCCGCTACCTAAACGTCGCCGAGAACGAATTGAAGAACGTCCAGCAGGGAGCTTTGATGGGACTGAAAAACTTGTCCTCGTTGAGTTTGAGTCACAATCAGGTATGATATATGCGCATTATGATATATGTCCAGCCTCATTAGAGATCCTCGAGTAGTAGTCGTCGTATATATATATATATATATATATATATATATATATAAGCTATTATTATATAAAGAGAGCTTATAAACACGACACGGACAGATCGACGTGCTGGAAGACCACGCGTTCCGCTACAGCCAGACCCTGACGCACCTCGAGCTCGCCTACAACGACATAGTCGCGGTATCGAGCTCCTCTCTTGCCCACTTGGAGAACCTGCTGAGCCTCGACCTGTCGCACAACTTTTTGCGCTCGCTGAGCGCCGACCTGATCGTGCCGCTGCGCAGCCTCGAGGAGCTGAGGCTCGACGACAACGACATCAGCATGGTCACGAGCGACCTGCCGACCCCGAAGCTCAAGCTCCGCAGCATATCGCTCGCCGACAACCCCCTCAGCTGCGACTGCAGCCTCCTCGAGTTTGCCGGCTGGCTCGCAGCCTCGAACCTCACCGAGGAGGACAAGCGCTCGGCCGTCTGCGCGACCCCGCCCGCTCTGGAGAACGGCCTGCTCGTCGAGGTCCCGGCGGGCAGTCTCCTCTGCGGGGAGCCCCCGAGTCCGGCCGGACTGCCGGGCTTCCCTCCTAGCCGGCTCTCCTCCCTCTCCAGCGCTCAGCTATCCCTCGCCGTAAGTTTATGTGTCTCGACTCGCCGCCCCCCGCAATTATTCCACTCGTTGCCGCTTGCGCGCCTCGTCCCCGCGCTCCTCCTCCTCCTCCTCCTCCTCCTCCTCCTCCTCCTCCTCGATAACATATAGTATAGTATGCATATCTACATATGTAAAGCTAAAAGCGCGCTCTTCTGCCTCTAAAGGAGTTCCACTACGACGAGGCGACGGGCGTCGACCTGCTCTGGCGCGTCCAGCCGTGCTCCGAGCGCTACACCTGCGACAGCCTGCTCGTGTACGAGTCCTCGGGCGGCGGCTCGGAGGAGGTGCAGATCGCCTCGAGCCCGATCCACTGCGACTCCCGGCTGATGCGCGAGCCGTGCAGCCTGCCGGTCAGCCTGCCCCCGAGCCTTGTCCTGCAGAACGGCCACCGCTACCGCTACTGCGTCGTCCTCATGCTCCCGAGCGGCTACGACGAGGTCTCCGGCCACGGCTGCAGCGACCTCATTCAGCTCGAGGACTCGCTGCACTTGGTCGCTCGCGACAGCCAACCGGCCGATCCTCCTCTCGTTGGCCACCTCGACGAGCCTCAGATATCTGCCCTACACGTCAATCTCTCCAGCGACGGCTTACTCAAGGTATATATATATATATATATATATTATACCGGAGCCCTCTTCACAACGATTACTCTATAGTGCAACTCTTTTAAATTGTCGGATATTATTACACATATACTTATTGGAATGTTGTTAGGTGGAGGTGAGGATGTCGGCGGCTCTATCTCGCGCGCACTGCGAGATCGAGATCGACATATTCGCGGTGCAGAGCGGCCAGGTGCACCGCAAACGCGTCAATTGCAGCGCAGGAGCTAGCACGAGCCTGTCCGGCCTGCTGCCGGCTCGTTACAGGGTCTGCGCTAGGCTCGTCGACGAGGAGCAAGACGAGCAGGAGAAAAGGCCCGAGCAAAAGTCGCCGGAGGGTAAGGCCCGCTGCGTCGAGGTACAGACCTTCCAGCAGAGGCAGGCTAGAGAGAACTTGTTGCTCTTCCTTCTCCTCCTACTCGCTGTACTCGGTCTCTCGGCCCTCGTCTTCTTTGCCCTCGGAAGGAGCTTGCTTCGCAAGGCCAAGCAACAGCCGCTGCCCCCGCAGTGCTTCATGCCTGCTCAGCAGCTAGACATCACCCACAAGGCCCATTATATCAAGCTGTTGGCCACGACCAAGGTTTGATAGCCTCCATTCGATCGGGCTATCTTGAAAATTTTTGCTTTTGAAAAATTGAGTTGTTGGTAGAATCCATGGCAAAAATCAATGTTAGATAAAATTCGAATACGTGCGCGTGTGTACATGACTGTGTGTGTTCGATGACAAAAGTATTTGAACAAATCTAAGATTGAGTAACTCGACTTTGGTGAAAGGGAGATAACGTGTACAACTGATTCTTTTTGTTTGTTGATGATGTAAGTTAATGTCAATGTTATTATTAGAAAAAGAAAAATGTATATCGAATGAAAGCGACGTAGGTGTATGTGTGCGTGCGTGCGCGCGTGTGCGTGCGTGCGTGTGTGTGTGTGTGTGTGTGTGTGTGTGTGTGTGTGTGTGTGTGTGTGTGTGTGTGTGAGATCGGTAGCAAAGATTCGGCAACATTTATCAAAGTGTACATAAGACATATTTAATTAGCTTTTTTTTGTAAATCGTTACTAACTCAGAGGCTTTAACAAACTTTCGTACTGTAAGTTTTTTTCTCGTTCGCTAGATGTAATACGGCGCGATACAAAAATACTCTTCTTCGTACACTTCTTTGTACAAAATATATATTATTTTTATTAATTGTTAATCATTTGCTGCATTCTCTTGAAAAACTTTTGTAAATATCTCCTTCCAGCAATAATCGTTCGTAAGCGTCCAAACCTTTAAAGTCGTTGTTGATCCTTATACATTATAAAATAAATATCTTCGTAAGAATAGTTTATTTATTTCTCTTGTCAATTACACAATGGCATCTTCATTTCAAACTCTCACATACCAGTGATATTTTGAAAACACAGATGCATAATGTCACAACTACTGGTAAGCTAGGCTGCGGTCTTACCGATCATTGGTACGAACATACCGATCATTTACTAGTACTTCGTAATAAGCAGTGATTTTGAAATGAAAAATTAGTAATAACTTATTTATAATATCAGTGAAATTCGGATTGTTCATTAAAAATTCAAATTCTATAGCAAGGCGAAAAGATTAATGCAAGAGCAGAAAGAAAGTCTTGGAATGTTACATAATTAAATTAAGCAAACGTAAAACTGCCTGGAAGTCTCTAAAAGATGCTCGCATTAAAGCAACTCAATAAAACTAATGTAAAATTCAGCCGCATGAAATAAAAAGCTTCTCGACATAGTCGACAAGCTCGGTAGAAGGAAAAACGTGTAAAAACTCGGATAAATAAGAAAAGCATACAAGCGTATCATAAATCAGGAGGGAAGCCAAGCGCAGGTTTATA
>JAPYYQ010003129.1:0-13162 GCA_030522585.1 Anagyrus pseudococci | reverse complement strand
TATGCCGTTCATATAAGCTTCTGCGCATGTGCAGAACCCAATTTTCGTTATGTATCGCGCGTTATAAGATGCGTTATAGTTACGGAATCAGGCCCCTGTAGCAATTACAGTAGGCACACGCGGGTATAAGAGCTCGAGATAACTGTAACGCGAGAGAGAGAGCTCTAACCGAGATTGGTAGTCGAAGGGTTGGGGGGGGGTGTAGGGTGTAGAGAGTATAGAGATAGGTTGTCGCGCGGAGGAAAAGCCAGTAACGAGGTGACTCCGTCGATTACAGTCGCGTTGCGTCATGAAGTTTCGCGAGGCGCGGGGGTGGAGAGCTACGGGAGAAGTCAGAAGCAAAGTCTTCCGCGGCGGGCCGAAGATGTAGAGACTCTGCCGCGTGCCGAGAGAGAGCGAGAGGGAGGCTGAGTGAGCGAGTGCGGTGTATAGGGTATATAGCTGCACGCCAGCACGTATATATAGACGAACAAAGTGGGGAATGCCGGCGATTGGCGGCGGAACCCCGAGACGCCGGGGGGGACGATGCGCGCGCGCGCGCACCCTCTTTCTCTCCCTTGCTCTTTCGGCTTTGCGAAGGGGGGTAGATCGCCGTCGGAGCTGCTGGTGCTGCTGCGCGGGCGCCAGTCTCGCGCTTGGCGCGCCGACGAGGAGCTCGCAGCATCAACCCGCGTCTCTCCGCAGTCTCGCGTCGGCTGCCGAACTCGCTGGACGCGCGGTATACACCCGCTGAGCGCGATACACCTTAAACTCTCGCGATAGCTCTTTCGGCGCTTGTCTCCGCGACTCTCGTTGCAAAGTATACACCCGTGTTTTCGCGTCGAGTTCGTTTATGCCAGTTGTTGCTTTGTCGCGGTTTTAGGTCTCTCTGGACGTGTAAGCGTTTGCTGGTATACGGAGAGAGAAAGATGGAACATTGAGAGGAGCAGTAGAGACGTTCGAGCGTATAGGGTAGTAGTAGAGTGTGCGTCGGGGGGTTGAACGCTCTCTATATCTCGGGCTAGAAGAAGAGAAAGACACGGCGAGTGGGAAGAACTAGCCGAGCGTGCTTTTGTCGCCGATAGACTACGCTCGAGAGAGAAAGAAAGGCAGAGGTAGAGTGAGCGAGAGAGAGCCAACTGGCCGGGATGGGCAGCGATGGAAAAGTGCAGTGAATAGGAGGAAAAGGGACGAGAGAGAGAGAGAAGCACACGCACAAAGCCGCCTGCTGGTGAAAGAGCAGCAGAGCAGCATCAGTGCGGCCGCTGCGGCAGAGCGCGCGCGGTACAGCAGCGTAGAGAGCGAGAGAGGGAGGAAACTATGCGGCCTGCCAAGCGATACGTGACCTGTGGGCGGAACAGCGGCGAGTCCCATTAATCGCCGGCTCGGCCGTCAAAGGCCCCCCGCCAGAGAGAAAAGCCCCCGAGCGACGAAGAGAGAGAGGGATAGAGAAGCGACAAGCCGGCCAGGATAAAAAGACAGAGGAGGGTGGAGAGGAGACATCGGCCAGGAATTAGCGCGCGAATCAAAGGGGGTGGGCCTGGCTAACATGCGGACGGCGTGATAACGACCTGTGCTATCGACGCTCATCCCCCCCGCCCGCTTGGCACACACGGAGACACACTCGCAGGGGCTGAAAGAACACGGAGAGGGGCTGCCGCGTGTGCGTTGGCAAGGGATTCTGGAGGGCCATGCGGGGGAGCGCCGGCAATGTTGACGTCGCCGAGTCGGCTCTCGCCGGGTTCAGCTCGGCCCAACGGCTTGGCAGCCTGTCCGTCAAGCGCCGGACGTGATCGTAATTCTCCGCACTCGCGACTATCCGGAGGCTGACACCCCCCGGCCACTCGCGCCCATACGAATACCGCACTTCTTTTTACTCCACGGCCCGCTGCGATTTATCTCTATCTCCACCTCTGCTTTTACACTTTTCTACCCGATTGTTGAACAATCGCCGTTCCAGCGACTCTTCTCCCTCTCGATCGCTACAAAAAATAGGAATCTACCGAAATGAGCGCGCAACCGGGAGTGTACAAGTTGGCCCTGGCCATCCTGGTCATCGGCCTCGCCGAGCGAGTCACACCAAGCTCGAGCGTCGTCAGTAGTAGTGGCGGCGGTAGCGGCAGCAGTAGCATAGCACCGCCGGTGGCTCTGAAGGTGCCGCAGTTCTGCAAGTGGGAGTCGGCGAGCGAGGGCAGCCTCGTCTGCGTGCAGCGCGAGCCGACGAGCGCCGGCCGGGTGAACCTCAGCGAGCTCGCCGGCGAGTCGGTGACCTCGCTCACCCTCGTATGCCTCGGCCGCGAGGCTCTCGAAGACGAGGAGGACGAGTCAGGGAGGCTCGCCAGCGGCGAGAGGTGCGGCGCGTTCGGCGTCGAGGAGCTCGGGCACCTCTGGCGGCTGCGGGCCGTCCGGCTGATAGGCTACAGCCTCGGCCGGATAGCCGGCCGGGCGTTCGCCGGGCTGCGCGACCTCCGCAACCTGACCCTGCGGACGGAGGGCCTGGCCGGCCGGCGCTCCTTCGCCGGGCCCAACCGGCGCGCGGCCCTCGAGCTCGAGCCCGGGGCGTTCGAGGGGGCGGCCCAGCTGGAGAAGCTCGACCTCTCGTTCAACAACCTCGAGCAGGTCCCGAGCCAGCTGTTCTGCCCGCTGAGCAACCTCGTCAGCCTGAACCTCTCGCACAACCTGCTCGAGGACCTGGCCGAGCTGGACTTTGGCTCGCACAGCGAGCGCAGGCCCCGGCGGCTCGAGCACGCCCTCTCGGCCCAGCAGCAGCAGCAGCAGCAGTCCGGCTGCTCGCTCGAGGTCCGGAGCCTCGACGTCTCGCGGAACCGCGTCTCGGTGCTGCCCGGCCGGGCGTTCTCCTCGCTCCGCCGGCTGAGCGCCCTCAGCCTCGAGGGCAACGGCATCGAGAGCGTCGCGGACGAGGCCTTCCTCGGGCTGCGCTCCCTGCGCTACCTCGACCTCTCGGACAACCGGATCGTCGCCCTGCCGGCCGAGGCGTTCCGCGAGGCGGCCAACACGCTGAAGGAGCTCAAGCTCCAGAACAACTCGATAGCCGTGCTCGCCCCGAGCCTCCTGAGCAACATGAACCAGCTGGTCGCGCTCGACCTCTCGCGCAACATCCTCACCTCCTCGTGGATGAGCTCCGCGACGTTCGCCGGGCTGATCCGGCTGGTCCTGCTCGACCTCTCCTTCAACCGGATCGACAAGATCGAGCCGGCCCTGTTCAAGGACCTCTACACCCTGCAGATCCTGAACCTCAAGTTCAACGAGATCGAGCGCATCCCGGCGGACACGTTCGCCCCGATGAGCAACCTCCACACCCTCGAGATCTCGCACAACCGGCTGCGCTACCTCGACGCCCAGTCGCTCAACGGCCTCTACGCGCTCTCCCTCCTCGCGATGAACTACAACCTCCTCGAGGGCATCCACCCGGACGCCTTCAAGAACTGCTCGAGCATCCAGGACCTCCAGCTCTCGGGGAACAGCCTCGGCAGCCTGCCGGCCGCCCTCCGCGACATGGGCATCCTCAAGATGCTCGACCTCGGGGAGAACCGCATCGAGAGCCTCGAGCGCGCGAGCTTCGAGGGCATGAGCGGCCTCTACGGGCTCCGGCTCATGAACAACAACATCGGCAACCTCAGCCGCGACGCCCTCGCCGAGCTGCCGGCCCTCCAGATCCTGAACCTCGCGCGCAACCGCATCGAGCACGTCGACCCCGAGGCCTTCCGGGGCAACCCCATGCTCCAGGCGATCCGGCTCGACTCGAACCTCCTCGAGGACGTCTCCCTGGCGTTCGTCAACGTCTCGAGCCTCCTCTGGCTCAACGTCTCGGACAACATGATCGAGCGCTTCGAGTACAGCTACCTGCCGCCCCAGCTCCAGTGGATGGACCTGCACAAGAACGCGATAAGCGAGCTGGGCCCGGCGGGCCCGGGGGCCTCGCGCCTCCAGACCCTCGACGCCTCGTTCAACCGGCTGACCCGCCTCCACGGCCGCTCGACGCCCGAGTCGATCGAGCTGCTCTTCCTCAACGACAACCAGATCCACACGGTCGAGGCCCAGAGCTTCGCCGGCAAGCCGAACCTCACTAGGGTCGACCTCTACGCCAACGAGATCGTCCGGATGGAGCTGTCGGCGCTCCAGCTGACCCCGGTGCCCCCGGAGCGGCCGCTCCCCGAGTTCTACATCGGCGGCAACCCGTTCGTCTGCGACTGCACGACCGAGTGGCTGCAGCGCATCAACCAGCTGATGCTGCGCCAGCACCCGAAGGTCATGGACCTCGAGGCGGTCTACTGCCGGCTGCCCTACGACCGCCGGCGCTCGTTCGTCCCGCTCCTCGAGGCGAAGCCCTCGCAGTTCCTCTGCGTCTACAGCGCGCACTGCTTCGCCCTCTGCCACTGCTGCGACTTCGACGCGTGCGACTGCGAGATGACCTGCCCGGCGAACTGCACCTGCTACCACGACGAGTCCTGGTCGGCGAACGTCGTCGACTGCTCGAGCTCCGAGTACAAGCGGCTGCCGGGCCGGCTGCCGATGGACGCGACCGAGGTCTACCTCGACGGCAACGACCTCGGCGAGCTCAACTCGCACTCGTTCATCGGCCGGAAGAACCTGGAGATCCTCTACGCGAACGACAGCCACATCGTCTCGATCCGCAACTTCACCTTCAGCGGGCTCAAGCGGCTGGCGATCCTGCACCTGGAGAACAACCGGATCGAGGCCCTCTACGGGATGGAGCTCGCCCCGCTGGAGTCCCTGAAGGAGCTCTACCTGCAGAACAACCTGCTCGCCCACGTGGACAACAGCAGCTTCCTGCCGCTGCGCAGCCTCGAGATCCTCCGGCTGGAGAACAACCGGCTGACGAGCTTCGCCGTCTGGCAGCTCGGGCACAACCCCTACCTCGTGGAGCTCGGGCTCGCGGGCAACCCGTGGCTCTGCGAGTGCGCCTACCTCGAGCGGGCGCGCGCCTGGCTGCTGCCCCAGCGGGAGAAGCTCGCCGACTGGCGCCGGCTGAGCTGCAGCCTCGGGCTGCCCCTCCTCCCGGAGGAGGCCGCCGGCGGCGGGCCCCCGGCCAACTGCGCGGCCCTCAGCAGCGTCGGCTCGGTCCTCCGCTCCCGGCCGCTCGAGCTCTACCTGCCGCTCCTCGTCGCGAGCTGCCTCCTCGGCCTCGGGCTGGCGGGCCTGCTCTGCGCGGCCCTCAGGCACCGGCGGGCCCTGCGCACCTGGGCGGCCAGCCGGTGCGGGCTGCGCGCCTGCTACAAGACCGCGGCGTTCGAGGAGCGGGAGAAGCCCTTCGACGCGTACATCTCCTACTCGGCGGTCGACGAGGCCTTCGTCTCGCGGGTCCTCGTGCCGGGCCTCGAGACGAGCTACCGGCTCTGCCTGCACTACCGGGACCTCGGGGCCGGGGCCGGCTCGAGCGTCGCCGAGGCCGTCGCCGAGGCCGCGGACTCCTCGAAGCGCACGATCCTCGTGCTCTCGCGGAACTTCCTCCACGGCGAGTGGGCCCGGTTCGAGTTCAAGGCGGCCCTGCGCGAGGCCCTCAAGGGCCGCGGGCGCAACGTCATCCTCCTCCTCGTCGGCGGCGTCTGCCCGCGCGACCTCGACTCGGACCTCCGCAAGCGCATATCCGCGCACACCCTCCTCGTCTGGGGGGACAAGCTCTTCTGGCAGAAGCTGCGCTTCGCCATGCCCGAGGTCCCGCCGGCCCTCGAGCGGCCGCCCTCGCTGCCGACGCCCCCGCCGCCGCCCCAGCATCTGTGGGCGTGAGACACGTGCAGCCGCTGCGCGAGGTAAGCTCATTCTTTCTTCTCTTATTCTTGTACTTCGCTGTGAGCTCGTTGAATCTCTTGACTGCGCGAACAGCCGTCCCTCTCGTCTGCGGCTTTATGTTTTATGAATCGTATAACGCTTGCTTTTGTCGGCGTGGAAACGGCGACAAAAGTAAGCGTCAGCCGCGAAAGGCCAAAGCTTAAGATACCGCGATATAGACAGCCGGGACTCGCTTTACAGGGCTTAGCTGTTTTACACCTCGTAAAAAAGTCAACGACACACTCGTTCTCTCCTGTCGAATTGAAATCGAGGCCTGTCTGCATCGTTGAATAATTTGCGTTTGAACGTAAACGACTCACGCAATGATTTCGCACTACTAATTTCGAATTTGCCTCTCGTTGATATGTCGCGCAAACATTTTGTATACAAATACTCGTGGAAATTCAAGCGTTTTTAAAGTGTTTCACGCTTTCTCGCGCGCGCCCGGCACTCGTCCAAAATGCGAAATCATTTCGTTGAAATGAAAAACGAGCTGAATTATAAAAAATTATATTTTTCATTTTTAACCGTCTCTTGAGAATCTTGAGATTTTGCTGAAGAAAGGGCCGATCGGTGGGCGTCTAAAATTACACGCAAGCATATTACGGCAAAGGGCGCGCCGACGTAATACATTTTTATTGCCGAGGCTAGAGAGTAAGAAGAGAAAGGGACATGAAACAGACAGAGATTTCACTTTGATGAGATTATACGCGGAGCAACTGCGCGCCCGTAAGCCTTATGAGAATCGCTCTCTCAAAGCTCGCCCAAACACCCTCACTCCTCTCCTCCACCTACTTCCGTAGAAGAGAATGCACGCGCAAGTAGTTGGGGAATTGAATGACGTTAAAATCCAGTGCTCCCCCCTACCCTACACCCCTACCTTAGCGACTACGTCTTTCCGCTTTGTTGAGGGAAAATACTCGCGGAAACGCTTGCCCCGGTAAAGCCAACTTGCTCGACGTCGCGGAACAGAAGGTCTACCCTCACCCCTCCTCCACCATCTTTTCCACCGGCTTTCCCCTACCTTAAGACGGCCCTGTGTTGACTTTTTCGCGAAAGCCACCTTAATCAGGCCTAAGTAAGAAATTCCTCGAGAAGAAGAAGAAAAAAAGGGGGAGAGAGAGAAAGAAACCCCATGGCATTTTCCCCGGGGCTATAGCCAGCCCATGAAGCAAGCCAGTCTGCTTGCCTTTGGAAAAGTGGAAAATTAAAGTACGAAAAGGGAGCGCCGCAGCTATGAAAGCCGCCGCCAAGCGGTTGCCAATCTATATGTATACATGTATATAATACACACTCACACTCGCGCACAGACACACACAGAGCGCGGCAAAGTGGAATGAAAAAGTAATAGTCGGCGCTTATACATAAAAAAGTCAAGGGGATGAAAGAGATAGACTGGAAGGGCTGGGGGTTAGTTTGGCTGGAATTTAAAAAATTCGCCTTGGGTATATATAGTACATAATTGCAAAAGAGCGTTTCGTGCGGCAGGGGCAAAGCTGACGGGTATATGAGAGGTAGGAGGGGAGGCTTGGCATACGCTCGCGTTCTCTCTCTCTCTCTCTCGCGCATTCAGGCACATCTACACGGGTACTTCATTAGCGCGAGCGCGCTGGAGGTTCAACAATCGAAATATGAGACAATCGAATAAACGCCGGGAGGCAGAGAAGGTAGAGGAGGGGGGGGGAGGGTGCCGAGAGAGCGTATCATCATCCAGAGCCTACTGTTCAGCCTTGGATCCGTAATGGTCCCCGGAGCTCCCTTGGCTCTCCATTACTCTCTTCATCTGCTGCTTCCCCCCATTCTCTACGACGAATTTCCATGGGAGGTTGGCTGCGTGGCGGCGGCGACGGCGCCGGCAGACGGGGAGGCAGGAGGCGACAATCGAATAATCGCCTGCCTTTGGCGCACACGTATAGCCGCGGCGGCCGTTCGTCCCCACCCCTCCTCCCTCAGGCGGACTTCATTACCGCATTCTTCGTCGCGTTGGTCGCATTGCTCGGCTCGACTAGAGAGAGGGAGAGATAGAGGAAGCGAGAGGACTGCCGGGAGCAGCGGCGGCGAGCCGCGAAAAATGAAGATCCCCCTACAGAGCCGGATGGCAAAGCCCTTTAAGCCGGCCTCTCTGTCGGGGAGGCTTTTCCTCCTTTAGCTCGGGACACGCCGTCTTATTTGCCGGCTTTTGACGCGCGCACCTACCGTTCGCCTTCCAGCCCTGCGCTCGCTCTCTCTCTGCCTCTTCAGCCCCGCTCCTCCTCGTTATTTGTTCTCTCTCTCTCTCTCTCCTCTATATATACCTACCTACACCTCTTTTTATATTTCGGCTCCACAGTTGTTTGTGCTTCTTTACGCTTATTGCTACCGCTTTACTTTCTTTTTTTTATCTCGCTCTCTATAGGTATAGCTCTTTTATTTTTATTTGGCTTTTGCTTCGTTAAGTACGAATTTAGAATGCAAATGCTTCTTGCGGTTCGTTAGCTCGATAAAATTGATGAAACCGAATGAAAATCGATGTAATGGGTAGGCTCTGTATTTAAAATACACTTGGTTTATATCATTAGGCAATGAAAAGAAAGTACATCGGAAGATCGAGAGATCGCAGTGGGTTAAAAATAATTCATTCTCTTCGTATATACCTTCCCCCAGCATTTCAAACTCCTCCCTCCCCCAGCAATATTCAGATTTATGAAATTCCACGCGTTACGAGAGCCCGAAATCAAACAAAAAAGGCGCAATTAAAAAGTTGCGCAATTATCAGTCTCCTCCCCTTGCCCTTTGCCAACGGCTGCAAATGACTCGGCGAAGTTATAATTGTGAAAAAATGAACGCCGAGTTCCGGTGAAACTGAAAAGAGCAGGGGGGGGGGGGAGGAGAGAAAAATCCATTACCTCACAGTCTTGGTCATCGCCTCGGCCATTCGAGAAAAATAATAGCGAGAGCTCGTATTCGCGTCGTTTCAGGCGCTTTTGGCTCGATCCGCGGCCGGATGAGAGGCCACGGCAGAGCAAGAGTGCTCGTTTAATCGTATACCGGCTCTCTCGCTCCCTCCTCGCTTTTCTTCATATCCCCCCCGCGCAAGCTCCTTCTTTTTATTATCGTCCTTTTTATCGCGAGCGCGGCAGCGACTATCGCAAGGAAAATCGCTCCTTAACCGACCGCGAGAGTTTCTGCTGGGACGAGCGCTCTCCTTCGGCTTTGTATCCTTGGCTTTAAGGAGGCTCTGGATACTCTTTGGATTTTTACCGCGTCCGAGCTCGGTTTGTTCGTAAAAAGACTATACATATATACACGACGGCGCTCTTACTTTATTTTTTCCTCGTGCGCTTCCGTACATCATAGCGCTGGCTTTTTTCTCCGTCGAGTTTGAATGGAAGGCGGAAAAACGCACGACTGACTTCATTATTTTTTCGACGCTAAATGCGGCCCCCCAGCTTTATATTTATTCCGCAGGAATATGTGCGTGTCCGTCTACGTGAAATATGCAGTAAAGAACACGAGCCATTCAGAATTACAAAAAAAAGGGGAGTCTGCTGCTCTTTGGAAAAAGATTTGTTTCAATGTTGTTTTTTTTTCAGCCTCGGAAAAACAATATGTTACGGGTATTTTGTTTTGGTACGAAACCTTTTTTTGAAAACCACGCAATAAGCAAAAGTTTTACCTTAATAATAGTTGCATCGTGTATGGAGGCTATTTGTGATTTAGAAAAATGTATATTTTTTTGATTTTTCTTTGATATCGTTAAGATTCCTATAGCATACGATTTGTTCGTCTGCAAATGTATATATATTTGTTTGGCTACGGCTAATCTCAACGTTTACAAAAAATTTTCAAAAGCTTGTACCCGAGCTACGTATCACTTTACCGGTGGAAAATATTTTTGTTGTTGCTAGCTGAGTAATACAGGATACCAATGGAATTAAACGTGTAACAGGCAAGAATAGCAGAAAAATATCGTACAATGTTAGATAAAAGAAAATGAAAAAAAAAACTGAAAACATTGAAATTTGAGTTAATTAAAATTCATACGTCAGTCTGACCGTATCAAAAGCTTACTACTGGCGCAATTTCTCACGTCGCTCAAAAGGCACAAGTTTATCAAAGGTTTATATGAAAAAACAGTGTTTATTTCTCAAATTAAAATTTCGTCGTTTAAAGAGAAAAAAAACAAGAACATTTTCAAATAAAAAATTAAAAAAAATATCGATATCCCCAAAATGTTAAACAAACATACGGAAAATCAGTCGTGGACGCAGGGTCAATAAATAAAAGTTTAAACTGCCGTTAAAATAAATAAAACAGCAAAGCAGGCAGAGAGAGCCTCTCTCTCCGCGGTCGAATCTGAAAAGCCGTTAAAGGAGCCGATCAACAAGCTCGAATCGTTCAGAGCGTGCGGCGCGTGCCGGGCGCTGGAGAGAGAAAAATCGCCTTGCGACCCGGCCCGCTTTCCCTCTCGCGTGTCCGTCTTCTCCATTGCGGCCCGCACAGACTTTCCCGCAGGACAAAGTGTGCTTTTATTCGTTCGGCCCGGCGGTTGGACAAGGGACCGAAAGACCTTAATGAAGTAATAGTTGCATTAATAGCGCACCCGGCCCGGGGATGATAAAATTATAATTTGTCCTGCTCGTATATACCGGTCTTATACTCGCCTCATCCTCTACTTCTCTCGCTGTGATTAAGGCCTCGGCCGGACAAGAGTGTTATCCTGAATCTTCGAAATAATTTACTTCTCTCTCTCGGTGGGATTAGAGTTTTCTTTTTCTTTTGATTTATTTAATGCAATTTTAATAATTTCACTACATTTTCCGTGATAATTAGTTAATTCGCAAATGCCGTTGTAATCGGATTATTCCAAAAATATATATCGATGTAGAATAAACCGTGCTTAATGGACTTTGATTTTCAGATACCAAATAATTTGGTTTTGAATGTACGAGTAAAATTGCTAAGTAAATAAAATGCACGTGCAGACATAGAGAAACTCGCTCGGCGTATAGCTTTAATCACGAGCCCGTCTCGATCTATTTCTCCTGCTCGGAATCTTGAAAATTATTCAAAGCCCACGGCCAAACTCGCATAACCAGTTTACGTATGAAAATCAGCGCAAAGAAGCCCGAAAAAAGAAGAAAATTGAGAAACGAATATAAAGCCGAGGGAAAAAGCTGAGATAGAAGAAAGAGCCCGCGAAAGAGGGTGGGAGGAGGAGGGGGGAAGCAAGCGGGGAAGGACTGCCGGTAAGGCGTCGCGGTTGCTCAGGTCGGCTGCGAAAAAAGCGGATGATCGATAGAAGAGGCGAGAGCGAGAGCAAGTGGAGGCTGTAGAAAGAGAGTAAGAGAGCGAGAGGGGCGAGCGCTTTTGATTGACGCCAGGATATCCTGGCAATATTAACTGGCGCGGAAACAAGAGTGGCGCGCGCGCGCGAGAGAGCGCAAAGAGAGAGAGAGCACGGAGAGAAGGAGAGAGAGATTGGCTTTCTCTCTCTCTCTCTTCCGCCTGGTGCTTTATTCCGGCGAGAGCGCGCGGATATCGCGCGCGTCAAAAGCTCTTCTGCGGCGGCCGAGCTCCTACTTCAACCGTCCTTCCCGCGCCCCTTCTTCCTTCCTATATACACACATCTATATAGATATACCACCTCTCGCCCCTGGGGCTTTTTAAATTATTGGATTTTCGTGATTCTCAAAATGGAATACTCGTTAGCTCACAGCTCCCCCCTTCTCCTCTCCCCCACCCCCCGCTAAGCCGGAGCTTCGCGAGTCACATTATGCGCGAGCTCGCGCCTTTCCTTCACCTGCTTTTTCCAGACGCGCTCTTCTTTGCTCTCGAGACTCGCAGGGGAGTCTTGGCGAGAGCTCCAATTTTTCTTTCCTCCACGGTCTCGCTTGTGTATTAAACGAATAAGCTGGTCGTGGATAAGGCGCTTCCCTAATTTCTCCCCCTTCTTGATAATGATGATCAAACTGTTTAGAAGAAAAAGCGATGAGGGGTCATGGTTTACTTTTCCTTTACCCGGGATTTGCCTTTCGACGCTCGGAGGATCCGAGCTAATTTTTTCCCCAACGACTACACAGCCTGGATGCGAGATATTATTTTGCCTCGCTCGGATTAGCCGGGCGTGTGTATATAGCCGTCAACAACGGTTACACTGCGTCTATTCTGAACTGCTCTTCCGCGAGCGCATTATTATGTGATTTGTAAATATTTGATTTTTCCGCTTTGTTTCCCCGGCTGTATCTTCGAATTTCCAGCGCGTTTCTCTCTCTTGCGCGCTTGAATTGTATTTTCGTTATTGGAAATTCCGAGCTGCAGCAGTATGTAAACACTCGGCCCTATTACATTAATTTCGAAGAAAAAAAAAAATAAAAAAGAACGAGCAACTGCGGGTAAATTGAGCGGGTTTATTTTCCGATCACAGTTAACCCTTTTTAACAGAGAGAGAAAGAGAGGGAGCTGATGTAAAATATATAAGTTATGCGCGAGCTGGCCAATCATCGGAATACCCGAATTATCCCGAGCGCGCCGGGGTCGGACTCCGTTTGCATAAGCAATTTGCTTGATCCTCATAAATATGAAATTTTCCATCAAAATACAATAATTTCCAGCGATGAATAAACTTTGCGCTCGCGAAAAGTCGCTCTCTTCCTCGCTCTTTCGTATATCCGTCAGATCGATAAATTAATCTTGCCGACCACCGGGCAGCCCTGATTCTCATCCGATTCGCACGCAAGTTTTATGTAATTAACGTTATAGCTGCGCTCGATGTAGAGCAAATCTCAGATGGTGGAGCAGCAGTGTATTAGATTCTCGCGTGATGCGTTTCCTTGGCTCTTCTATACGTAAAATCGGCTTAAACCGCCCGAGAAACAGTGACAGTCTGCGGCCAGTGCTAGAGAGCCAAGAGCGCACTGTCATTTGCACAGAGAGATACACACAAGCGCTGGCGGTGTGAGAGAGCTTGAGGTAGACTCATGAGGCTGCGAGCAGAGGAGGCGGCGGCTGAGGCCAGGATAGGCGACGGGCTGTGACGACGCAGCCGACCGCTATACGTGGCACATTAAAATTAACCGGCGGTATTAATTCCCGTATATACATACGCGCGGCTTGGCAAAGTTTCTCGGGCGCGCGGTGCGCAGGGGTGATTAAACGCGAATACCTGACCCCATCTCTCTTTCAAGCTTTGCCGCACCACCGTAAAAACGTAATGAAGAGGTGTTCGCGCGTACCTCCCCCGCCCGCCCCCCGTCATATAGCTATGCGTCCCGTGCAAAATTGCACGTTCGCCGCATTAAGGTGGTTCCTACGGCAAGAGAGAGAAAGAGATATGTGTGCGAGAGAGAGGAAGAGTAAACAGTTGCGTGGCGCTACTGTCGCCTATGTTAAA
>JAPYYQ010003128.1:0-13178 GCA_030522585.1 Anagyrus pseudococci | reverse complement strand
GGAACTATATCTTATCAAAATATGTTATAATTTTTTAATAGTAAAAATACAATACTTTTAGTATTTTAATTTATAACATATTTTGATAAGATATAGTTCCTATTATAACTTCGTTTTTTGCATAATTTTTTTAAAGTTATGAAATAACAAAAAAATAAGTTTTTACTTAAAGTACACAAAACGTTAATTATTATTATACTTAAATATAAAATATAATAGTTATTATTAGATATCATTATTAAAGCCATTTTTATAAAACATTAAACTTTTATCGATAGTTTGTAATTTTCTCTTGTTTGTTTCAGAAGAAATATTAATTTGATGTAATTATCCTAAAAATGTCTGCTGATGGTGATGAGGCAGGTCCAAGTTCAGGCTCACATAGTCATCGCATAAATCGACTTCCTATGCAAATTACCACTTCCATGCAAGGAATCAACTGTACTGCAGAAGACAAAAACAATGATTATTTATGTCCAATTTGTTTTGATATAATAGAAGAAGCGCATGTAACAAGATGTGGACATACATTTTGTTATAAATGTATTCTTAGATCTATTGAAACCTTGGGAAGATGCCCAAAATGTAACATTAATTTAACTCAACAAGATATTTTTCCAAATTTTCTTCTGAATGAATTGATTGCTAAAAATCAAAATTATGCCAAAGGCATTGCATTTAGTCAAAACTTGGATAATAGAAGTAAAGCTCCATTTTTTACTTTAGATTCTGCAGTAGGCATTTCTGATAGTGTAAAAAATTTCATAGTTTCAGATAACGCAAATCTTAGTTTACCCGATGTAAATGCTATGCTTGAAGTTCTAACTCAACGCAAACATCTTCTTGAAGCTGAATCTTGTGCTGCACAAAACAGATTATTATATGAATTTCTCAAACATCTCTTAATACAAAAAGAAGAACAAAAAAATCAGTTGCAGAAAGAAGTAACATTGATAAAACGAGATATGAAAGATGTGGAAATAATATTAAAAGATCTGCAAAAAAAATGTCCACGATTAGAAGATGTAAATAAATCTACAGAATATGATACAGCTCAAGTGACAGCTATTCGAAAAGAAATGATCAATTTAATTAATATTATTGACTCTAGTACAATAAAATCTTGCGAAGAAACAGATCAAATTCCAAATACGTTTTCTATGCCAAATAATCAAAATAACTATGACATAGCCTGTGGTTCGGCTTTAGCCATTCGTCGAAGGAGAATGCACGCTCACTTTGATGACTTTGTTCATTGTTATTTTAATGCCAGAGCAAAAGAATTGCATTTTGGTTCTGATAAGTCTTTAGTTGAAATAACTACGTCAGGATTGGATGTTTTTCGAGAAGATCTTGTAAAATTTTCACGTTACAATTCTTTAAGACCTTTGGCTTCCTTGAATTACTCTTCTGATATTTTCAATCATTCTACTATTGTGTCAAGTATTGAATTTGATAAAGATAATGAGTATTTTGCAATTGCAGGTGTTACTAAACGTATAAAAGTATTTGATTATAATACTGTCATTCGAGGTACTGTTGATCTTCATTATCCTACAGTTGAAATGACTTCAAGTTCAAAAATATCTTGTGTTTCCTGGAATTCTTTCCACAAAGCTACTCTAGCTTCTTCTGATTACGAAGGTACAGTTACTATTTGGGATGCTATGACAGGACAAAGAACAAAAGCTTTCCATGAGCACGAAAAACGATGTTGGTCAATAGATTTCAATGATGTTGATACAAGGCTCATAGCATCTGGTTCTGATGATGCAAGAGTTAAATTATGGTCATTAAATATGGATCATTCAGTAGCTTCTTTAGAAGCTAAAGCTAATGTCTGTTGCGTGAAATTTAACCCTCGCAGTTCATGCCACTTAGCATTTGGTTCAGCAGATCACTGTGTACATTATTATGATTTGAGAAACATGAAGGAAGCTCTGTGTGTTTTTAAAGGTCATAAAAAAGCAGTATCCTACGTGAAATTTGTTAATGATCAAGAAATAGTGTCAGCAAGTACTGATTCACAATTAAAAATGTGGAATATTAATAATCCTTATTGTTTACGTTCGTTTGTTGGGCACGTTAATGAAAAGAATTTTGTAGGTCTTGCTACTGACGGTGATTATGTAGCATGTGGTTCTGAAAACAATGCACTTTATATTTATTACAAGGGTTTAACTAAGCAATTGTTTTCATATAAATTTGATGCTGCAAAAAGTATTCTTGAAACACAAGAGAAAAGAGATGAGGATTTGAATGAATTTGTTTCGGCAGTATGCTGGCGAAAAATGTCTAATGTTGTTGTTGCTGCAAATTCACAAGGTATTATAAAAATTTTAGAACTCGTATGATAATTGCGTAGGAGTCTGTTAGTAACAGCAACGCAATATTAAACAAAAAGATGTGTGCAAATATACACAATGTAAATTATCGTTTATAGTAATGTAATAAGTAGAGTAAGTAAATTTTTTTTGTGACATTTTATATTTGTACTAAAAGTATATTAAAAATTTTACAGTATTGTACATAGAATATAGAATATATTTATTCTATAGTAATATTTTTTTTAATTGTCAACTTAATACGAACAATTAAATAATTTTTAAAATAAACACAAATGTAAGTTTTATCAGAAAGATCAAAATACTAAATTCATATTAGCATATATTTTAATTCAATTACATGCCCTACTGAAAATAATAAATGGGGATCCCAAAAAGGATTTCAAATGGTATCCGTAATGGTTTCCCACATGGGATTTTGGCTTGGGATCTCACTCCGATCAATAACCTATCTGGGTTCCCCATTGACGAAATAAAAAGAATAATTATGTAGTATATTTCTATTTTTTTAAAATCCAGCATGGTTTATCATTTAACTACATGAAATTTTTATATTATTTTCCTGTTAAAACTCTGATGAATTTGTTTGTGGAATTTCATATATTGATTTTTCATATACACGGCAATATTGTTAAATAATTATTTATTATTTAACTGTCAATTAATTTATTTATAAATTGTTATTCTATATCTGAAATTGTCAGAGCTAAAGTAAAAAGTCGTTTTTAGAAATTGTCCCATAAAGTGGATTCAAACTCTCACTTCCTGCTTACTATTCCAACACCTTACCGCTGACCTACGATCAATTATAAATTTAGAATTTTAGAATCCTTTACTTAGAACGATTTATAGTTTATTCTGTATTAGAATTTCTGTTTGAACTAACAATATGACATTCTGAAAGTTCATGAAATAAATGGTGATTAAACAGATATGTGCCCTTTTAAACAGACATTTGCATACATTATTGAATTTTGCTCGCAGAATGCTCAAAGCCGTGAAGTATTCATTCCAATTCACCAACTATCGTAGGGCTCGTCGAGGGTTCAAATCCACTTTACAGGACAACATTTTTAAATGACTTTTTCCCTTCAACTCTGATAATTTCAGATGTAGAATAACATTTTATAAGTAAATTAATTAATAGTTAAATGATAAATAATTATTATTTAATAACGTTGTCGCTAATATGAAAAATCAATGTGAAATTCCAGATACAAATCCATCAGAATTTTAACAGGAAACAATATAAAAATTTCATGTAGTTAAATGATAATTCATGCTAGATTTTATAAAAATAGAAATATACTATATAATTTTTTTTTCATTTTGTCAATGGAGGACCCAGGTGGGTCCCCATGTAAGTTACTGATTGAGATTCCGACCCAAACTCCCATGTGGGAACTCACTTGGTAACCTACTCGGGAAACTGAGAAACCATTACGGATACCATTTAAAGTCCTGTATGGGTTCCCCATTTATTATTTTCAGTAGGGCACAAATCAATTGTTTTTCAAAACTTTTTGTTTAATATTTACGATATAAAATAAAAAGAACACAAATTTACTTACTCTGCTTATCATATACTTTCAAACATACATTTGTAGTCTATTTATTTTTACGTATATTTAAATTTTGCTTTGTATAAAGCAAATATTTATATAGCCCAAAATTAAAATATATGTAAAAAGTGAACGGTGTAAGTACGTATGCGAAACTATGTTAACAGTAAACTTAGCAAATTAATATTTTTGTTGACTAGATAATTTTACTAATTGACAGTAAGACTAGGTTATTTTTAAGTTATTAAATTATTGGATTTCTGTAAAAAGCCAGGTAAAAACATAGTATTTTTGCAAGACAATAGCAAACCAGTCTGAAATCACCTTATTTTACTGACAACTAATTTCTTTTGTTTGAAACTAGCTTGTCTTACTGGCTCTAAACCTAAAGTAAATGAAACGATCTTTTAAGCATTTACAGCTAAGTCAGTTTTGTAAGTCAATTTTTAAGTAATATAAGCCTATACAGTTTCAGCTAAAAAAATTAAAATAATTGTTTTCGGCAAATTACTTTCCCTTCTAAGTGCTGCAATTGAAAATTGATTATTGCCTTAGCTTGGTAAAAACATATATTATACTATTGAGAAAAATGTTATGATAAAAATGATTATAACTCTATGAAAAATTGCTATAATTTTGAGGAAAATCGGGACAGATTCGACATATAATAAAAATAACTATGTACATAAGAATTTTTACTATGTCAACATAATAAAATTTATTTTAAAGGATTTTTTGAAAAAATTTTATTTTTTTTATTGGCTATTCACCAATTTAATTAGATGATGGTTAATTAAAATCATTTTTTAAAATCCTGCAATGACCGGGAATTGAACCCATGGACTTTTGTTATGGAGTCTGACGTCTTGACCACTGGACCATGGTGTTGTGTTCTCCAATAAACCAATTAATTAAAATATTTTAAGTAAGATATTTTATTGACTGGTTTATTGAAGAACACAATACAGTGGTTCAGTGGTCAAAATAATTAATAAACGCAGTAAAAGTACAGTAAATACACGATACATGTGCATTCATGTATGTACAAATGCATAAATAATGTATGTAGATAATTGCAGGAAAGATTAGAATGAAAAGGAGGTTAGATTGCTTTCACTGCATTACCGGTTTCACCGGAATGTGGTAATTTTTGCAAAATTTACAAGCAAATTTTACTATGTTACATATTAATTCTTCAAAATTGTAAAATTTATTATGTAACATAATAAATTTTGTACGAAAGCGTTGTAAATTTTATTTTGATTATAATAAATATTATTTTTGTTTATAATTAATATTATAATATCGTTTAATAAATATTTATGAATATAAATATTTGGTATATTGACATAGTAAAATTTATATTCTACGAATTACACTTTTTACTATCCATGTAATAATATTTTTTTATACCACTCTAACCTAAAAATCTCTTGTGGTATAAAATATCGTATGACACTGGCGGGAAAATGATTTTTTAGCACATAGCTTCGCTCGGGCGAAAAACGTCCTATGCGCTAAAAAATCATTTTCCCGCCAGTGTCATAATATACTATTAAACTACAGCTATTTATATCCTTTAATCAGTATGTCCTTCCTTTCCTCAATATAATAACAATTTTTACTTTAAGAAATTACAGATATTATTTTATATTTCTCTTAGTGTATAGTAATCATAATCGGTAAGACTTGCGTAGAATATTTGCGAGGTCGTTTAAAGTTCATTCGGAATTTTCAGAAGTTGAAATCATCCGAATAAAAGGCAAGGAATAGTTAAAAAACCGTTTCGTTTAGTGTAAATGACCATTTTACTTAATTCTTTTACCGTTTCAAATGTCTACCAGGGTTGTAATGAAATTCATTTTAAATATATGATTGGAAATGAGCGATTGTAGGAGGCCAATGAAGTACATAAAATTATTTCTTTGTTTTTTTTTAACTGGATTATGTCCAAGAACAATTGAATATTTCCCTCTTCTTTGACTATCAGATAAAGTTTCTAGGATCGGAGGCGTTAAAGTTTATAACATCGGAGGCGATTTTTGTGAGTTGTCCGTCTGGGAGGATATAGTCTGCTCCAGTATGCGACTCCTAGGGTGTCTTTCTCAATTTTTTAATTATCACGGACATCCATCCTTCTTCTTCTTCTCAATATGGAAAAAGCCTCTGTAGTGAGGCTATGGATCAATTCCCAATCTAGATGCTCTTTTTGTATGACGGTTAGTACCTGTAGGGGGTACTCGAGTTAGCCGAGGCTCCGATCAGTGCGATGAGAGCGCTCAGTGATAGCAGCAATTTCAAATTCTTGCTGTTGAACAATATTTGTCTGTTACTAGGAAGAAGCACGAGGAAACATAGATGAGACGGGGCGGAGAAGGGCAAATGGAGAACTCAAAGAACAAATAGGAAAACTCAAAACGGAGTTAAACTCCTAATTTTCTTAACTTTAGTCTTAAGAAACAAATCCAGATGGTCAACATGTGTCCAATCTTATTGCTTTAAAGGGGTTTAAGCAATTGAATCACATTGAGTTGACTCAATTAAATAGATGATGGAATAGAAACTAGAATTCTTACTTTTAAGAATTTACTGGAATAACAAACAGGTAATTACGCCTTTAAACGAGTCGTTGTTAAGGAAATTCAGACCTTATTAATTAATCAATTGCTGACTAGATAAAGATTGAATTTACTAGTCATAGATCGAATGACTAAGCATCACGCAGATATCAATGAAATCATGTAGGCGATAAAACGATTAAGACAGAGTAGCGGCAGGACAGAGGCACAAAATTTTTCAACAGACAATGCTTGTTGATGGAAGTTCACGGGGCAAACGGCAGCCATCTTCCCACCACAGCCAAAATTCAAAAATTACAATAAGTCAAGTCAACCAAAGTAATCTATCACTTAATGTTATAGTATAATTTGTAATCAAAACAAAGTCATCACTCTCATTTTTTGCTTCAAAACATCCCAAACAAATTTTTATATTCAATAAACATTAAATCAACCTTACACGGAGACAATACAAGTACAAAACAAAGAAAATTAACGACCCAATATTTATACACAAAATCACACTTTCGTTATCTTAGTCAATTATTTAGCTAAAAGAACACTATGCATTAACTGAGTCATAAAAGCCAACTCAAGACTAAAATATGGATTATTCTGACCACTTCAATATATTATTAACATTAGAAGGACATTGTCCTTAAACCAATAATAATTTCAATATCAAATCGTTATTTTTATAATCAAGTTTCTCTCATTTACTCAATCAAGTAATTATCTACAGGCACTTAAGATTAGAATATTATTTTACAAACACCAACTTAAAGCTCAGTTTTGGATCATTCAGACGATTTTACTATAGGAGGACTGTTTCTGGACGAAATATATAAACAATTCGAATCATATTAATTATTTATATCAAATCATTAGCTTTAGACTGATAATCTCATTAATATAACTGTATCACTGAAGCCCGATCCGGCCTCCCGAACCGAACAGAATACCCATGCCCGAAGGCGAGCGCGCATCGCGAACGAACACGTTCGCCCGTCACGAGGACCGTTGGGATACACTAGCCAAGACAAATCGACCCAAACTACTGCTACAGCACACTTTCGCAGCAAATCCAGCAGCACCAATCTCGGCAACCAAGATCCAGAAAGCTCTCGGGGAAGAAATAAGGCATCTTAATCGAACATAGCGATAAAATTAACCAACTCCCTGATCCCGATACTAAAACGGCACAAAGAAAACGCGCCCAGCCACCGACCTCCAACGAGCGCCGTCACAATTAACCAGGCACTACTCATCTCGGCCTCCCAAACCGGACACTCCGAAAAAACTATATGCAGAAAAAAAACAGCGTTTTGAGATGTAAATTCCGTATAGCCACCATTATATGGAACTTTGACTATACAGAATCTACAGCTCGAAATGTTTTTTTTCTGCGTAAGGTGTCCTTTAGCACCTAATTTGCATGAAGAGGTCAGCGCACTAACTGACGAAACGACGCAAAGAAATAATTTTATGTACTTCACTGGCCTTTTACGATCGCTCATTCCTTATTATATATGTCAAAAATGAGAGCTGATAAGCAACTAAGTAATGAAATTAATTTTAATTAATCTGGCTTTCCAAACGAATGTAAATGCGACTTCTTAGGTCAATTGCAACTACACACCTGCGTTGGCATTGCCAGCATGAAGGTCGTGATATAGGTAAGGCCCTATACATTAGATCATTGGCCAAGTAATAGATATATATTGACTGCTTAGTTCAATGTTCAAATATTTCTCAAAACATTTTGGACTGAATACAAATGAGCCTGTTACGTCAGGAACAGCGTATACAAACATATATATTTTTTTATTAGAGAGGCTTAGTTAGCGCGAGATTTCAAAAGACCTGAAGGGTTTACTTTGATTATTTTTATTTAAAGAAAATTATAATAAAGAAAATAATATAAAAGTAAGGAAAAAGGAAAAAAAATTATTCAAAAATATCTTGACATACACGCCCAGCTTATCTCCCGCGTTCACTTTGACTCAGCACGGCTAGCCGTGGTTACGTCTCCGGGGCGTGAACGAGTGTAGCGTTCAGATAGAATAATGATGTGATTTTAAGCATGCGGATATGTTCTCATTAAAATATTATTATTGATTTATTGTATCTACTACTGAAGAGGTGGAGATGTAAGTAAAATAAATATAACAGACACTGTTGAAATTTACAATTTAAAATGTAAACGGGGATTTTTTCTGTTAAAAGGATACAAATTTTTATAGTTAGCTACTCGCAATTTGTTCGCAATTATTCGCAGTGTGAGTGTATGTGTGTGTAAATTTCGGTACCTTGTGTAAATGTGTAAGCGCAAGGTAGTAGTCGCAGGTAGGCGTGAGGTCGCCGCTCGCAGATGTCGATGGTGGTTGGTAGTGGGGAGAGGCGGCCATCTATTTTCGGTGGGCGTTGCTTCTCTCTCTCCCTCTCTCTCTCTTCCTCGTTCTCGTCGATTTTCTTCCCGGCTTCTCTACTGCGTGTGCGTCGATACTTTCCTTCTCTCTCTCTCTCTATCTTCCCGGATCGAGAGACAACCCCTCTCCATCACCCCTTTCCGCACTACCTTTCTGCAAAACTCCTTCCATGTGAGCAGCTTTTACGAGTGGAACTTCCTTCCCGACACCATCCGTAATGCCTCCACCCTATCCGCTTTCAAATCCGCTCTTTTTCGCAAGCTTTCTTCTTCTGACACCTAACCTCTTTCTCCCTCTGTCTCTCTCTCTCTTTTTCCTCCTCTCTTATTCTTACCTCTTTTTTTCTTTTTCCGCTACTGGAGCTGCAAACTACTTTTTTACGACTGTTGTTTAAAACTTTTCTTGTTACACCATTTGTTATTTTTTCTTTGTTAATTACTACTGCTATTGTTAACATCTTTTGTAAATACCAATCACTAAACTTTTATGTAAATATTTGTAAGTTTTACAACATACTGTACATAAATAAATCGTATCTCTCTCTCTCTCTCTCTCTCTCTCTCTCTCTCTCTCTCTCTCTCTCTCTCTCTCTCTATACACGTGGAGGCACTGGCTTTTCTCTCTTTGTTGTAGGAGTTGACGATGCACTTTTCTCTCTTTCCTTCTCTCTTTTACTTGTGAGGATATTTAATCTCTTTTCTTTATAACTTTCTTATGATTACTGACTCTATTATTTTTAAGCGCGGCCGATAATTTCAAGGCCGTCAGGCTAGTGAGAACCCTATCTGGCGTCGACGGTTGTTGGATCGAGCCAAAAGATCGTTCACGAACTCTGCTCCTTGTGTGCTTACGCAGGCGTTGGTTCATCGAGCAGAGGTTCGTTGAGGACTACTCCTGGTTCTGGAGCTGGCTCTTTTATAGGGCTTCTTACCTATGCTACCCCATACGATTTTCCAAAAGCGCGGCTTTTTTGCCTTGACTGTTTTATTGCTTCCTGCGATCGCTTCTTTCCTTTGCGCGGTTTTTTCTAATGTACCCCGCTATTATATTTCCCTGTCAAGGTTCTCTTAAGTGACCTATTCTAATTGTAGGGGAGCTTAGCTTGCTTATGCCTTGGAAGATGCCGGTGATAGCGACTTTTCTCGGGACGGAGGTCGACGGTTTTTTCTTGGCGTGCTCGATACACGTGATCCTAAGAGAATCATAAACTTGTTCCCTTCGGTCACTTTAGGCCGCGGGGAAACCGTGCTTTCGTGTGATAGGTAGAGCGCGTGCGGCTTCCCCTTTTTTTATAAGGCGTGCTGAACTTTTACGCGTGCCGGTAGCTACGAGAGGAACGGTAAGTGAGCCGTGCCTTTTTGAGTGTGGCGACGGACAAGCTCGACGCGCTGGATTGGAGTGGAGATATCTTCCAAGGGGGAAATTGTGCTCTGCTCTTCTTTGCGCATAAAATTAAATCTTTCTTCTGGTGCTCTCACGTATGTGGGTCTTGTGTGTAACCATTGGAGCGAGAGAGAGGTCTCCGCACGGGACTCGCAAGCGCCTTGACTTTAGGACATCTATGGAAATAGGCTCAGAAAAAATAGGGACAACCGCTCTTGTCAGCTCAGGTTTTCAAACCGAACTTAGCTACGAGATACTGGCTGATATGAAACACTCATAAATTCCGATGGTTTTGCTCAGACTTATATGACATCGCAACCTTTATACTGGTCATAACGGCAATGCGAACAACTTACATATTCAGCATTAAAAGCTTTTATATATATTTTTATTGATATTTTTTACTTCTCTAATAATAAAATCCTCCGTTTTTCGACTATTTATGAAACGCTTTTTCTAGCATTTACTAGCCAACTTCTAGCCATTTTTACGCAATAGCTAGTAACTGACCAACAAATGATGAAAAAATCGTTTCATAAGTGATCGAAAATTGGGGGATTTTGTAATTTGCAATATATCAATAGGAAAATTGATTAGGAAGTTAATTTGTTTTTAAAAATTGCCTAAAAATCAGACGTTGCATTTATAACTGTTAAAAGTGCTATAAAATTATATATTATAAGTATTAGAAATGAATGATTGAATGGCTTCGCGCATTCTAAATGGGTTAGAGGTTAGCACTCAAGCATTATTTTAATATTGGTAAAAAGTTACCCTAAATCCATTAACTCCTGAGCCGAAACCAGAGCAGGTACAAACGATCTGAAAGCTGGAAAGGTGTCATGGGCGAAAAAAGATACCCCTTTATGTTTACAATTTGCATTTGTTTATAACAAATTGTTTTTTTTTATTTAAAGCTTTTTCTATCTTTAGAACAAATTGTTTAAACAATTTGATTAAAGAATTAGAATTTCTAAATTCTGAAAACGGTATTTGATTCTACGCGAAAAATTACGAAACAATCTCTTTATCATTTTTTCACCAGAATGCAATTTGTTAGTGCAAAAATGAAAATAAGTAAATAAAACTCGAAATACCGAACTCTAACTTTGCACCGACTTCGTACCAACAAATTGCACCCTGGCGAAAAAATGGTAAAGAGGTTTTCTTCATGATTTTTCGCGTAGAATTGATTGCCATTTTCAGAATTTTGAAATTCCAGTTTTTTTTTAATTGTTTAAACAATTTGTTATAAACATATAGAAATGGTAAACTAAAAAACAGGGGTATCTTTTTTTCGCCCATGGCACCTTTCCAGCTTTCAGATCGTTTGTACCTGCTCTAGTTTCGGCTCAGGATTTAATGGGTTAATAAATATATCTTATTTTTTTAGATAATATAAATTTAAAAATTGTTTGAACAGTTAATTTTGTAGTAATACATTCACCTGTATTTATAAAAAAACCTCAAACTCGATTAAATTGGGTTTAGAGCTCTATGAGTACTTGGTATTTTTTTATTTGAAAAAAAATGTATAAAATATCAATACTGGACTTAAAACTTATTAAAATATATGTTATTATTGACCTACTCTTGTTTTTTTTTTCAAATATCTAAAAATCTCTGAGATCCCTGCCTTCAAAGTTAACTATGGCATATTCCCCCAAATTACCCTATATTTCGATAAATGAAAAATATCTCTATCAATATTAATTCAAATCAAAACATTTGAATAGAGTGCGAAAATTATTTTTTTTATTAAAATAGCGTAAACAAAATATTTACAAAGAAATGTTGCAATGGATATTACAGAAAGTTCTTATCATCGCTTTTAAGAAAAATTAAGAATAGAAATTTACATTCATCTCAAGCATGCCATTAAGGACAATGTTTCCGAACTCTCTAAATCGTATTAGAAATACAATTTTTACTGATATTTTAGATTGTTTAGTATTAAATAGAAAAATTAGCTGATACACGATTGTAGTGTGTTTGTGAATATATTTACTTATTTTGACGTGAATCTAAATTCTTTTAAATTTAAAATGTTTTTTTTAAGTCACTCTAATGCAAAAACTGAGTTCGTCTGATATT
Organism: Anagyrus pseudococci; assembly: GCA_030522585.1. Lineage (NCBI taxonomy): Eukaryota > Metazoa > Arthropoda > Insecta > Hymenoptera > Encyrtidae > Anagyrus > Anagyrus pseudococci. Next base: position 807 of record JAPYYQ010003128.1, on the reverse strand, counting down.
TAGAACGACATGAAATCTCGTTATGTAGAGTAATATAATCAAATTAACGTTGAATTTTTTTGAATACTATTTTCACGCAACAGCTTTACCTCATCAATTAGTTTTAAAGAATACTGTAAAATGTTTGGCGATAACATGTACCTTTTGCCGATATTTGGCATTCCTTTAAAGTATGTAAAATACATTATATTAGAAAATTTTTCATTCTAAAGGGTATCCTCGGATAAGATAGGTGAAATGCCCTCAATTTTATTTTTTTGATCTTAGGGTGGAATAGTGTTTCTTAGGGCTCAAAATGAAGGGTGAAGCGGGTCGTAGGTCCCAAATATTTTTTTGGGCCTTACGGGGCCCAAAAATAACGTTTTTCACATTTTATTTTTTTTCTCACGTTTTGATCAATTAAATCTGAAAAAATTCATGAACATACTTTGAGTGATTACCTTTTTGTAGAATTTTTTTGAAAATCGTAATAGGTCAACATAACCTCAAAAAAAAATTTTTTAACTTTCAAACGCAATTTTAAGCGTATTTTTGAAAAGGTACAAAAATTTTTATTTTTTCATTGTGTAGAGCAAGAAAAAATACAACTTTTATGTATTAAAAAAATTTTTTTTGAGTGGTGTAACATAACCTAAAAAACGAAAAACCGCCTTTTTTGACGGTTTTCGTCAATTTACAGGCAGCGCTTACATTTAATTGGAAAAAAATTTTTTTTTGATTCTACGGAAAAAAATACGTCGAGAACATGTATCGTTTATGTAAAAATAAAATGTCGGAGTCTGCGTAAAATTTTTAAATTCAAGTCTC